>OX377619.1:104656073-104909346 GCA_947397865.1 Polietes domitor
GTATGTGGGATGAGATCGAGCTAGGCAATTCATACAGTAGCCAAGTCGGCGGGCCTCTCTCTTTCGGCTACATACATCCAGCGCCAGAAACCTCCGGCAGAAACGCAGTGAATGAAATCTGTCACAGTAGAGGCACTGATGAATACTTGGGTCGCGGGGAGCCCTGTGAAATATATAGTTAAAAAAAAAAAAAAAAGTAGATTGTATTTAATCAAGACGTGGCCGTTGGGAATATTCACGGAGGAGGAGAAAAGAAAAAAGTGTACGATTACGAAAAATGGGTGAAGTGAGACGAGAAAATCGAATTTAGGGTAAGGGACATAAGTGTGTGATATTCCTTGTTTGCGGTACGAATTTCGGCAACGCGTACTTTTCCATCGCGACATTCAAAGTCATTTTTAACTCTTCCCAGTCGCCATTCACAGGGTGGTAGTTGATCATCTTTTACTACAACTAATTCATTTACATGAAGATTGTCTTTAGGGTCTTGCCACTGATATCTCCTATGTAACTCCTTGACGTATTCAATTTTCCATATAATGGCGAACTGATGTTGCACGAGTTTTAATTTATCCCATCGATCTTGTGGGGTTAGAGAGTCTGCAGTTGCTTCTGGCGCTGCTATCAGTGGAGCTCCACGTAAGAAGTGACCATGTGTTAAGGCGAGTAATTCCGAAGAATCATCGGACATTGTTGATATGGGACGTGAATTCAACACAGCTTCAATCCTAGTTAATAGAGTTGCAAATTCTTCTAAGGTATATTTGTGGTTTCCCGTGACCTTTTGGAAGTGTGTTTTGAAGGATTTCACTCCTGCCTCCCAGAGACCTCCCTTATGAGGTGCGTTTGGTGGGATAAACGACCATTCCAAATTGTGTTTTGCATATTTGGCTGATATATCTTCGGATACTTGCTTCAGAAATTGCTTGAAATCGTGTCGGAGTTTTCGTTCCGCTCCAACGAAATTAGTCCCGTTATCCGATATAATTTTTTTTTTGGGAAACCTCTACGGCCGACAAATCGAGTGAAGGCAGCTAAAAAGGATTCGGAGGAGAGACTAGAGCATAATTCAAGATGAATAGCCTTGGTGCTGAAACATATAAATACGCATACATATGCCTTCTGGAAACTTGCTTGTCTGAGTGTCGACGTTTTAATTGAGAATGGCCCTGCGAAGTCGAGGCCTGTAAAGGTGAAGGGAAGAGAAAAGCTACATCGCTCGGGGGGTAGAGCGGCCATAATTTGAGACAATACTCTCCTTCTATAAATGATACATGTTTTACATTGACGAACACATTTTTTGATAGCCGATCTTAATCGGGATACATAATACTCCTCGCGGATCGTACGCATCATCAAATTATTTTCGGCATGCAACAAAAATGAGTGAATAAAATCCAGATAGAGTTTCATATATTGGGATTTAGGTGGAAGCACCATGGGATGGCGTTCGTTATACTTAATATTTGCTTGTGAAATACGGCCGTTAACGCGAATAACTCCGTTACTATCAAACCGTTTAAGGGATACAGTGAACTTTTCTGGGGAACATGACCTTTCGTGACAAACATTTGATATTCTGCGGGATAGTGTTTTTTCTGAGTTAGAACGATCAAACAATTCTTAACGTCCGTGAATTCGTGTTGAGATATAACCTCTGAGTCTTGGAAGCCCAGTTTTCTGCAAGCTTTGTAGAATCGGAACACATATGCTGTTACCCTAATCGCTTTATCCCAACTAGAAAATCTCTCCAACCAGTCTTCTTTTTCTTCCGAAAGATGAAATACTTCTACTTTTCGCATCTCCGGGATCTCATCGCTAACGATCATGGATTTTGGCCATTCCTCCGGGGTACGTTTGAGCCACTCTGGTCCGTGCCACCAAAGCGAATTATCCGCCATTTCATCGGGAGTGCAGCCTCGGGATCCGATATCCGCAGGATTGTCATTTGATCGAACATGTTTCCACGTGCAATTTCCTACATTCCGGATTATTTTTGCAACTCGATTTGCCACGTAAGTTTTGCATGATGACTGGGGTTTACTTAACCAACCGAGCGTAATTGACGAGTCGCACCACAGAAATAGATCGGAACTTTGGAGACAAAGATCCGATGTGACATGTTTCACTAATTGGGACAATAATACTGCACCGCAAAGTTCTAGTCTTGGAAGGCTAAGTGGATCGATTGGGGCTACTTTTGTTTTGGATACCAGCAGATGGCAGTAAATTGTGCTACCGTCATCTACTCTAATGTAAATGGTTGCGCAATACGCCTTTTCAGAGGCGTCACAAAACCCATGTATTTGTGTTGAATGGGATGGAGAGAACCGCACCCAGCGAGGGATTTCTATTTTTGAAATATGATGGAGATTTTCCAAGAAAATTTTCCACTTTAATAACGTTCTCGTCCCACTGTGTACCCTCTAACCACAACTGTTGTAAGAGAATCTTAGCTGGAACAATGATGGGTGCAATCCATCCTGCAGGGTCAAACAACTTCGAGACCGTTGAGAGGATTTGCCGTTTAGTGACTGAATCATGGCTAGTTTGCGGATCTAGCTTATAGGTGAATATATCGAGCATGGCGTTCCATTGAATTCCAAGTGTTTTGGTACCACTAGTTTCATAAAACTTAAGAAAGTCTGAATCAAGAAGGTTTTCTTTGGGAATCGTGTCAAGAATTTCGGAAAGATTGGAGGTAATCTTTTTCAAGGGAAATCCTGCTGAGCTCAACATGGCTCTTAACTCAGACAAGGATTCTACGGCGGTTTGTGTATCATGAGCACCGGATAAAATGTCATCCACATACGTGTCCGACAAAATAATTTTGGACGCCTTGGGATATTTATCTTGGGAGTCGCGAGCCAACTGGATTAGAGATCTTATTGTCAAGTAAGGTGCACAATTTACTCCGAATGTGAAAGTTTTAAGTGCATAGTCTTTAATAGGGCTAGTTGGAGTAGGTCGGAAAAGAATTCGTTGGTAGTTAATATCATCCTTGTGAACTAAGATTTGGCGGTACATCTTCTCTATATCACCGCTGAAAACATACTCGAATAGGCGCCATTTGAGAATCAATGTCATTAAATCCAACTGTAGAGTGGGACCTACGTGGAGAACGTCATTAAGGGAAGTCCCAGAACTAGACCGTTTTGAAGCATTGAACACGACTCGAACTTTTGTGCTTCGACTTTCAGGCTTTATTACGGCGTGGTGGGGTAAATAGAATGACGAGTAGGAGTTTGCTGAAAGCTGTTCTTGAGAAGTTGTGGTTGTCATATGAGACAGAGTTAAGTATTCTCACAAGACATTATGATACGTTTCTGAAATCTCAGCTTTCTTCGGTAGCGACTGTTCCATTCTAACATATTGAATCATAGCTTGAGATCTAGAGTGACTAAAAGGTGTTTCCTGCTTATAATTGTCTTTGAAGGGGAGTTTCACTACATATCGACCTTCGGAATTTCGAAAGGTTGTCTCCGTAAAGAGTTTTTCACAATATTCGTCATCGACAGACATTGGAGGTTTTTTTGGGACTTCTTCCTGTTCCCAAAAAAGTCGCAGCTGTTGACTTATTTTGTCATCCGACATTTCGGTTGCTTGAATGGAAAAGGAAGATGTCGAATGCATACTAACTGGACCGCTAATAACCCACCCGAAAAGGGTCGCTTGTGCACCGATATGTTTAACCCCGTCAAGAAGCAAGCGGGGAATTACATTGCTTCCTAAGAGTAAATCAATATGACCTGGAGAATGAAAATGTGGGTCTGCCAACTCCAGTTGGTCTAACTCATTGAGTATATGATTAGCTTTGGACACAAAGAAACTAGGAAGGAGATGTGTTATCTTTGGCACTATTATAGCATTTATGTCTATAATCCTGTCATGAGATTCGGCAAATAGGGATATTGCACACAGGGAATTTGAGTTCGCGACAACCTGTCCCCCTATACCTCGAATTTGAAATGGTACGGGTTCTGTGGGAAGTAATAGTTTCTGCTGGAAATTCTTTGAAACAAATGTCCTTTGTTTCAATTCTTTGAAACAAATGTCCTCTGATACTTGATCTAAAAATGCTCGCGCCTTGAACGTGTCACCCCTGTGTTTTATTAGAACAATTGCAGTTGGCAAGAGATTGTTCTCAGACGCCACCTTACTTTCATTTGAAGAGAAATGAACAGAAGTCTCTATAGATTGTAAATTTCGGGAGCTGTGGGAAGCATTGGGTTGTTCTTGCGATTGAGATGGTGTAAGATTCTGGTTTGGAGTGTTAACATTGGATTGTTCATTAGTCGAACTGTTAGAAAAAGCCGTCCGTGTTCTGGCATTGGGATAGTGCAAGAGGGTATGATGATTTCTTTTACATTCCATACAACCAAATCTGCTTGTACATTGACTTCTCACATGACTATATGCGAGACAATTAAGGCATATTTTGTGCTGTGAGGCAAATTGGTTGCGTGAATTTGGACTGAGATCTCTAAACCCTTGGCAATATTTAAGAGGATGGCTTTTATTACAGAACTTACACGCATTATGTGGAGCAGCGTCAGTGTTAAATGAGTTTATTTCCTGGGGTTTCCTAGTATTTTGTCTTGATCCGTGAATACTATGAAGTCTTTCAACCACTTCATATCTATTTGAGAGAAATTGATCCATTTCGGACCAACTTGGCAGATTTTTGTGGGATTTGAGGGATTGCTCCCAGTGGGATAGTGTTTCATGCGGCAGTTTGGTAGAACACAAGTATATCAGAATTGGATCCCAATCCGTAGTAGAGATTTCTTGAGCTTTCAGGGCAGCTAGGCAATCGTTTATTGTACTCTGCACATTCTGCAGTGATTCACTACTCTTTGAAGTTATGGGTTTTAAGTTGAGAAGGATCTTTAATTGGTTATCCACTAAAATTCTCTTATTTTCGTATCGAGAACGAAGGGCTTCCCAAGCAAGAGCAAAATTCTCTCCACATAGAGTATACTTCTTTACTATTTCTGCTGCTGGTCCCTTTACTTTCAATCTAAGATGATATAACTTTGAACTGAGGAGAGTTTGGGATGGTTTATGTACACAGCCGTGAACATATCCCGAAATGAAGGCCATTCTTCATAGCCGCCATGAAAATCATCAGTGTCGCAGGGAGGTACTTTTATACAACTAAAGTTATTGTCAGGGCTGAAGGAATCGAGAGGTGTTTTGACTGAATTGACAGAGGGAGCTACTAATGACCTTTGTAAATCGAGAATCTTTGACTTGCACCGATGAAAACTCTGAAAGTCTGAATCAATATCATCCGATTTAGTAATGAATACTTTTCTATACGACTTTTGAACGTTTCTCCATCTATCATCTAAATCGTGCATTGTAACCTCTAAAGATGAATCTGTGTGATCTGTTACCGGAAGCTTATCAAAATTTGAACAAAACATAACCAGATCATCTGAATCGAAAATAAATTCTTCTTGTATAGAGTCCATCTTGAATTCAAATGCCTCACCCAGAAAATCAAGAGAAATTTATGCAGTTTATGTTCGAGTTGACGGGATATTCAGACAGATTGACTTGAATGCTGAGAGACGAACAGGTAGTTTCGAGATCGCATTATAATTGAAATGAGATTCGTAGATCAAAAGATGAGATGAGAATTTGCAACGTAGCGAAAATAAACAGAGAATAAATGAAATGAGGTTTAAATTCTAGGACACGAAATCCAAATGTTAAATATGTCTAAGACGGAAATCGAGAAATTAAATGTGATTGTTGAATCTCAATAGCTGAGATATTTAATAAGAAGTCATACGAGATCGAATCAAATTCTGGGATTTTATTTTAAAGGTGAGAGCGTAAATTGAATTAAAGTTTCAATCTCAAAAGATGAGAGTTGCAATCTCTGGAGATGAGACTGTTTAAACGGAAATAGGTTTCAACTAGGGTTGAAATCCAAGAGATTTATTCAAATACTGAGATGAAACTATAAGCTGAGAGGGTAAATTGAGAGCTGAGACGAAGCTTCAATTCACAGAGAAGAGAAAGCTTTAAACGATTGGGAAAAATTAAGTGTTAATGTGAAGAATTGAGTAAACTTCATTAAAAATTCTCACTGAGATTTATTAAGGTGGAAGTCACCAAAGACGATATCCAATTCAGAGATAATTTTATAATGTAAAGATGTAGTTAAGAGCTTAAATGAGGTTTCAATCTGAAGAGATGAGCTGACTTCAAAAGGTTTTGATTTACAACCACTCTAAGCTGAGATCTCAAGAGATGAAATCAAACAAAAATCTTAAATTCTGACAAATGGATAATTGGGAAATAAAGTAAAGTATTCAATCTCAGGAGTTGAGCGAACTTCAATAAGTTTCAACTGAAGTTGAAATGTAAGAGATCTACCCAACTTCTGAGATGAAATTGTAAGCTGAGATGGCACTTTGAGGGCTGTGAAGTTCCAATCTCTAGAGAAGAGAAAGCTTCAAATTATTGGGAACTAAAATGAAGCTTCAATCTAAAGAGATTATGGGACTCCAAGCAGATCTGAACAAATATAAACAGAGAATTTTGATCGGAAACAGAAATCTCAGTCTCAAGAGATAAAATAACGTCAAAAAGTTTTGATGTAGAACTGTTTGAAGTATAAATCTCTAGAGATGAGATCAAAATTCCGATACTGACTCGCACGAAGATTTGTAAAATGATAATGACCATGTGAAGTGCCACTCTCCAGTGAAAAGAAGATTCCAATAAGTCACGATTGAGACAAAATGTATGCTAAACTCTCCAGAGATGAGAGTGCTTAAATAAGTTTTGATTTTGAACCGAATGAATTTGATAACAGAGTGGGTATATTGAGGAAACCCACTATAAATTCAACAAAGATTTCCTTTTTTTTCACGTATAAGTCCAAAAAAATAAACTTAAAGACGATATCAACATAAAAATATCTGTAATGTATGAGTTAACACCTGATACATTCTTGCTTGACAAAGACGTTGCAATCGAAATAATGCTGACGATATGTCTGCAGTATTAAGCGTGTGGAACATCCGTTCCCATAAAAGCAACACAAGTCAGCTACAACGGATTCCCGGAATTAAATGAGGTGATCGTTGGCAAGTGCATAGTTAGTAAGCATTTATTAGAATGTAATAAATTTTAAGTTTAGTTCTACTTTTTCAGTTGATAAATAAAGACGGATTTTACTCCGATAAAAAAGAAAAAATACTTTTTTTTAATCAAATCAACTCGATAAAAGTTAATTGGCGCCCGAGCAGGGACCCGATAGAATAACGCGAAAGTGAATTAAAGTAATAACAACAATAATCCAGCGTATCTGGAAGAGTGTTGGAAAAGAATTCCTGGCGTTAAAAAAATAATCTCTGTCGGTGTCCCAAATTGTCCGCGCGGTTGGAACTCCCGCGAAAAAGATTGTGAAGAACGAGGCCCCTAAGTACCTGTCGGGAAAAGGACGGTGTTGCACACCAGCCGCTTCACTGGACATGGTAGTGTATAAGTGAAGTCAAGTAAAGTGACAAGAAAAATGTTTATATAAAAAACTAAAGAGAAAATATAAATACAAAAAGAAAAACTTAAATATAAAAGAAAAACAAATACAAGTAATAAAAAACTAATACAATTAGCAAAAAGATAAAAGGAAATGTTAATATAAAAATATATATAAAAAAGAACAATAGAAATATAAAAGAAAACTAAAAAAATTAAAAAGAACAACAAAAAAATAATAAAATAATAACAAATAAACAACCGACATCATCTTTAGAACAGCAACAAATCAATAAAAAATCAACGTCAGCATCAGCATCAACAAGGATCCGATGAGCATGTTCCAGACAATTATCACCTTGTAAATATTACAAATTTCTTTTATTGTATCATTTTATTATAATTATATTATTCATTTGCACAACAAATTGATATAAGTAAAATTTGTAAAACACATATTCCTGCATTTGATAAAATTTAATCGGCTCTTGTTTATTGACGAGCTTTACTCGTTTTGGCCTTTCAATAATAAATTAGAATTTGGGTTTTTGTTTTGTTAGTTTTAACTCGGATTAATTTTATTCTAGGACTTTCTAATGATTTTACAACAGGTAGATTTTTGTTTTAATTCGGTAGACTAATTCTTAAATTAACTTTAAATGATTAACTAGAACTAGACAACAACTTTAGTTTTAGTTAGCAAAATTATCTTTTAAGTAATTATTATTATTTTTCTACACAATTTTTATATTTTGATACAAAATTATTTTTGGGTCGTTTTCGATTTTATAATAAGTAAGTACTTATTTTTGACACTATCTATAAAGAACAGATGGCTGGCGATGTCGATATGTACATATGTACAATCGTACATCAACCCTTTTTCCACTGTCTTTAAGTATGTTGTTGTTGTTTTGTGTTTGGTTACCGTGATATATGTATTTCACTTATATGTGTATTTGTTGTGTTGTACAATTTTGTAATTGTTTAAATTCAATATTTGTTTTTAAATTCAATGTTTGTTTTTAAATTCAATGTTTGTTTTTAAATTCAATGTTTGTGTTTTTTAAATTCAATGTTTATTATTTCTTATTTTTTGTATGTACATTCGGGGGGTCTAATCGTTTTAATATTTCACTTATTATATTTTGAAATTCACTTTATCACTTTGTCACTTTGGGGGGAGAAGGAATGCACGCACTCGAATTCGCGGATCATAAAAGACTGGTTTTGGTTTTGATGTCTGTTGCTTGTAGCCCCACCACATCCTTGCCTACAAGCGACAACACAAAACCAAACCCAATTCAGCATAACAAAAGGGAATGCAATAACATATGCAGGTGTATGTGTACATACGCCGCTATGTTCGCATTCCTGCTGAAATAAATAGCATTACAGCTTGGGTCAATTTTTTAGCACTCTCTTGAACATTCTCCCCCCCCCGTGACTCAGTGATTACAATACATTATATACATTATACATTATATACATAAAAAATTATACATTATTTAAATTTGATTTCGCCTCAATGTTGTTGGGCCGGCGAACACATAGCCTAGACGGGACTGGTAGGCATCAACCGCCCCCAGTCCTGTAGCAATTATGCCTTCCTGCCGTAAACATGCAAATACATCGCCACCAAGCTCCAAATCTATTGGTGTGTTGCAGCAGGGGTCCACATCGGCGATCGTATGCTTTTCAAAATCCGTGGTTGGGTCGTCTATTATTGCCTCGGAATAGGGTCTTCGAGGTAGCTCATCCGTAAACATCGCATCCACCTGCAACAGCAGCGAGCTGGTGTCGTGCCTCGACTTGAGCTTGAAGGTGGTAAATCGGTGATTTTTGTACCAAAATGCCGCAAGCCCAAGTCGAGTGAATGTTGAATAGGCAATTTTGGTAACCACCGCTGACTGGCAAAGTAGAGCTCTCACCGACGACCATCTCGTACAGTCTAAATCCGAAACGCGCACCATAGCCGTCGGGATAAAGACTGTCGACCTCTTATATATCGGCTCGTCTGGGATGGTCGGTCGCAAAAAAATTTCCAGCTGCGGAGCCCCATGAAGCATGGTGTGATGCCGTCCATCACCTCCTCGGCAGCCGGTCAGGCTTGGGCAATCGGGAGCCAGATGACTTCGGGCCAGACAATTTCGGCAATACCCACGCCGCTCGACCACCTCATACCGCTTTTGAGGAGTCATGTTGCAGAACCTGTGGCACGACTTTAGGGCATGATCCTCTTGGCAAAGCCCACACGAATATTGCCAATGCACGGGTCGATGTCCAGATCGTTGATGCTGGTCGTTGGGTCGATTGTTGAGGTGACGGTCTGCAGAGATGCCTGGCCTTACATTTGGTTGAGGGCCACGCTCGACAGACCGGCTTTGGCGTGGTAAGTAAGCAGCCATAACTAAAACTACACAAAAAAATAGATTAGTGGTGATTTTGGTAAATGATGGAAAGGAAACGCCTAGTCAGTCCGAAAGTAATTTGACTATCTTTGTTATAGGTCGACTTATTATACCATTTGAGGTCCGTATGTCTACAACGCGTATATTTTGGTCGACTCCAGAGTAAGTCTTTGCAATACGACCCATCTTCCATTCAGTCGGAGGTAATCGTTCATCCTTTATGACTACCAAATCATTAACCTTGATGTTTTCTTCTTGGTACTTCCATTTATACCTGCGATGAAGCTCTTTCAGATACTCAGATTTCCATCGCTGGCAGAAATGTTGTGAAATTATCTTCAAGCGTTTCCAACGATTGGCAAGAGTCAAGTTTTCATCGGAAATATCTGGTTCAGCCGGAGCTAGCATGGAAGCACCAATGAGAAAATGAGCTGGGGTCAACGGAGATAAATCAGCTGGGTCATCGCTAGCGGGGCTTAATGGTCGTGAGTTTAAGCAAGCTTCAATGCGGGCCAAAATTGTAGAAAGCTCTTCAAACGTAAAATTCATATGTGGGATCAATTTTCTTAGATGTGTCTTAAAGGATTTGACCCCGGCCTCCCAAAGCCCGCCCATATGAGGCGCGCCAGGAGGAATAAACTTCCAATCAAGATTTTGGTGAATATTCGTCTGAATTCGAATCAATTCCGCCGCTCCAGCAAAATTTGTCCCATTATCTGAATACATTCGAGCTGGGCAACCACGTCTACCTATGAAACGAGAGAAAGCTGCCAGAAATGATTGAGTCGACAAATCGCTGGTAGCCTCTAGGTGGATGGCCTTAGTAGAAAAGCACACAAATATGCAAACATACCCCTTAGTAATCAAACAGGCTCTTCCAGTAAAGTTCTTGATGCTAAATGGGCCAGCGAAGTCGACTCCGGTATTGCAAAAGGGTCTTGTAATCATAGTACGTTCTGGTGGAAGCGAGGACATGATTTGATTTTGTGTCCGCTGCCTGTACAACAAACAAGTTCGGCAATTATGAATGACCTTCTTAACTAAGGGTTTCAACCTGAATATCCAAAATTCTGAGCGAAGTACTCGAGTCATGAGTTGATTCCCCCCATGAATTGTAATCTTGTGGACAAATTCCACTAATAATTGAGTCATTCTTGAGTCATACGGTAAAAGTATTGGATGCCGTTCGTCGTATGTTAACGCCGGCGACTGTACTAAACGGCCATTTGCCCTAATTATATCCTTTGCATCTAGAAAAGGGTTTAGAGTCAAAAGACTACTACTTGACGAGATTCGAATCTTCTTAGCTAAGGCGCTGTATTCCGGGGCAAAATAGTGTTTTTGAGTTGATCTTATTAATCGAGCCTTTATATCCTGTATTTCATCAACCGAAATTTCCAATGATGCTGTTCGGCCTTGCATTCTATTTGAACCTGTATTTCGCCAAAACCGCAGAGCATATGCTAAAACCCTATACGCCCTAGACAAAGAAGAAAACCGAAGTAAAGGGTCGTCAAAGGTCGTTGTTGCAAATACTTTTACTGTTTTTGCCTCTAAATTGGTGTCCTCTTGAATTTCACATCTTGGCCAACGATTCCTGGGAAATTTCAGCCATTGAGGTCCGTGCCACCATAAAGTATGAGCCTTCAGATCATTTGGAGAACATCCGCGGCTCGCGACGTCGGCTGGGTTATCCTCTGAGTCCACATGTTGCCAACTCTCATTTCCAACATTCTCCAAAATATCAGATATTCTATTTCCGACGAAGGTGCTCCAAGAACAAGGTGGTTTTTTAAGCCATGCCAAAACGATTGTTGAGTCAGTCCAGTAGTGGGTCGAAAAATTGGAAATTCGAAGCTGGGGAATTATTGCAGCGGCTAACTTGGATAAGAGGACCGCTCCACACAACTCTAATCGGGGTAATGAAATTTTCTTAATTGGAGCTACTCTTGTTTTAGCTGCCAGGAGAAAAGTGTCTGTACTATTATTCGTATGATGTACCCGAACGTATAACGTAGCAGCATAGGCCCTCTCAGACGCGTCG
The DNA here is from genome assembly GCA_947397865.1 of Polietes domitor. Classification (NCBI taxonomy): domain Eukaryota; kingdom Metazoa; phylum Arthropoda; class Insecta; order Diptera; family Muscidae; genus Polietes; species Polietes domitor. Next base: position 104,668,026 of record OX377619.1, read on the forward strand.
CAAAAACCATGAATTTCTATGGAACTAGAAGGACTGAACTGGACCCATCTAGGGACCGACACAGTATCAATTGATGGACAAGTTTTTATAAAGTTGTGCCAATTAATATTAGTAATTGGTTTCAAACTATCATCCCAATCGATTTGATCTAGCCAGACCTGCTGCATGACTAACTTCGCTATCAATATGACTGGAGCCAGCCATCCACAAGGATCGAAAAACTTGGCAATCGTAGAAAGTACTAATCTTTTCGTGTGTGTTATTTTCTCATCAATGGGAGGTGAAGCAAAAGTGAATGAATCACTGGAAATATTCCAACGTATTCCTAGTGTCTTTGTCGATGATCCCTCAGATAGATCTAACCAATTGACTGGAAGAAGTGTGTCTGGAGGTAGGTCCTGAATAGAGATGGGCGCCACTCACGTGATTCACGCGTGAATCACGCGTGAACGTGAGTAAAATTTATTTTACTCACGTGAGCGTGCGTGAACGTGAGCAACGAAAAAATTTTCGTGCGTGAATGTGCGTGAGTCTAATTTCTGCGTGAATCACGTGATTTTTTCGTGAGTCGCACATATTTATTAATTCTTTTATTTTCGTTTAAAAATGTGAAATTTTCCTTTCAAAATAAAAGTCATAGACATATTTATTTCTAAAACAGAGTGCTTCAGTGTAGGTATAATATCTATTTTTTCTATTATTTAAGTAAGCATTCCCTGCACCAACACTAAGCACTGAATTTATATCCTTAGTGTTAATTCAATTAAAAAACACACAACTGGTATATGCTGTGTTTTCTACTTGGATTTTATGTCAGTGTCTATTTCTAACTTATTTTGCGTTGAACTATACGGTGTGGTAGTGTAGTATACACTGTAATATTGTATACTATTTTAAAAATATGAATTTAAATCAAACATTCGCAAACGTAGAGTGTTTTAAATATTTAAATTAAATAATTTTCGGATTTGCGGGGCGTTACTCATTTCGATTTAAAATGTATATCTTTGTGGAAATTGTTTGCGTGATTTACGTGAATCACGTGATTCACGCGTGATCGTGAGCAAAATTTATTTTACTCACGTGAGCGTGCGTGAACGTGAGTAATGAAAAAATCTTCGTGCGTAAACGTGCGTGATTCAATTTTTTTCCTTCGTGAGCGTGCGTGAACGTGAGCCAATAATCGCTCACGCGCACATCTCTAGTCCTGAAGTACGTGTGGGTCATTCGAAGTCCATTTCCTAAGCTCAAAACCTGCTGAGTCCAGGGCCGCTACTAGTTGCTTTCTAGCTATGACTGCCTCCTCAACCGTATGTGCTCCCGCCAACACATCATCAACATACAAATTTTGTTTAATAATATCTGCGGCCAGGGGGTACGAGTCTTTGACATCTTCAGCAAGTTGCAGAAGTGTCCTAATGGCGAGGAACGGCGCGCAATTAACTCCAAACGTTACCGTCAAAAGTTCAAAATCTTCCACAGGTTCGTTCGGCGACTTTCTAAAGAGAATCCTCTGAAATGGAGCTTGACTTGGGTCTATCAATATTTGGCGGTACATTTTTGTGACATCCGCATTAAAAACATATCGGAAAAATCTCCATTTCAAAATTTGTAGCACTAAGTCTTGTTGAAGTATTGGCCCTTGATGTAGAATGTCGTTAAGACTTTTTTATTTGAGGAGGGGCTGGATGCATTAAAAACAACCCTAAGTTTCGTGGTTACCCGATCTGGCTTAATGACAGAATGATGAGGTAAATAATAGTGTGGGGTCTTCCCTATATCATGTTGGTTTATTTTTCTCATATGTCCTAACTCTAAGTATTCCATAATGGATGCATCGTACTGTGCCTTGATCTCAGGCGCATTCTGCAGCTTCTTTTCCATCCTATGGAATTGCGCCATTGCTATATTCCTAGACAATCCCAACTCTTCACAAGATTTGAATGGCAATGTAACTACGTATCTCCCATTTTCATTGCGCCGAGTTGTCATCGGGGGTCAGCTAGTTCCAGTCGAGCAGCCTCCTTATGTTGAGTCATATCTAAAGTGTGTATTGGTAAATTCGAAGGAAGGGTCTTCAAAACCGGTGGCCATACTTCTAATTCAAAATCAGGATTGACCCGTGAACAAAGATTAAAAAGACAAGCCCTAGTAGACGTCTCAGATACCGCTTGACTTAAACCTGTCACATGAACAAGATTTCGTTTTGTTGGTAAATTCAATTTGTTCTTTATCTTATCTGAAATGAAGGTGGACTGTGAACCCGGGTCAATGATCGCCCTGGCATCATACCTTTGTCCCCTTGATTTTATTTGAACAACCGCAGTGAATAACAAGGTGTCCTTAGGATTTTGTAGGGTCAGGGTTGTGATACTAGGAGTTTCTAAAGTAGGTGTGGACTGTACTAATGTTGTTAGCGCCGCTGCACTGGTACTAGGTCGTGCATCGTCGCGATGTGACTCAAATGTTGATGAATTAGGTTCACTACCCTTATGTAACAAAGTGTTGTGTTTACTCTCACATTTCCTGCATTTGCCATTATTTCTGCAAGTTCCGACCCCATGACCCGGTAAGAGACAATTGTAACAAAGATGAGATATTTTCACTAAGTGTATGCGATCATTTATAGTCTTTTCCAAAAACTTTGGGCACGATCGTAAGAGATGATTCGCTTTACAAAGTTGACAACTTTGTTCTCTTTTTAATCGTTGCCCATTTTCTGAATTCGTATAATTATTGTTTCTTCCCCCCATATCCTGCGACTTCGATGCTATATTCGTTTGAAACGTATTCACCCTCTTTTCCTTTCTGTTATAATCTGATCTAGGCTGATTATTTTTAAAGAAATTGGGTTTTATATTCCCGACCGATTCCAGTGTCTTGAATTTATGAGTCAAAAAAGTATCAAATTCTGACCAAGTCGGAATTGTAGCGCAATCGCTCAAGGTGTTTTCAAACTCTTCCAAAAAATTTCTAGGTAGTTTCGTTGAACTAAGATAAATAAGTATAGGTCCCCATCCTGAAGTTTCTATGGAAAGTGTATCCAAGGTTTGGATGCAACTATTCACTGTTCGCTGCAATTTTTGTATAGAAGAACCTGAATCTAAAGAAACCGAAGGTAAGTTAAACAAGGTCTTCAATTGCTCGTTTACTTGCATTCGTTTATTTTCATATCGGTTTACTAAATTTCTCCATGCTATGTCGAATCCATCGTGCGTCAAGGGCACGTGACTAATTATTTCACGAGCTTCGCCTGCTGTTTTCTGTTTCAAGTGGAATAATTTTTCGACCTTACTAAGTTTGGAATTTTTTATGTAAATAGCGGAAAATAAATCCCTAAATGTCGGCCAAGAACTATAACCCCCATGAAATGTGTCAGTGTCGCAGGGTGGCAGTCTTGATATAGGGGAAAAATCCATTTCTGTTGTTTTTTGACCCGTCGATTGCCGTTCCTGTTTTTCCTGTGATCGTTGATCCTCTATCGTTTGAATATCATCGTTTATGGAACTTAAAACCCGCTTATAACTTGTAAGCGATTCCTTATAATGGTTGCGGAGCCTTTGTTTATCTATGGGAGCTTCGCCTGCCTCTGGTACTCGGTCCCGACAATCCAAATAAGCCCGCTTTACCTGGCTCCACAAAGAGTCTAATTCAACTCTGAGGACCTCTAGAGCATGTATATTTTCCTCAGACTTCGTTACTGAGTATACGTTATCAAAATCCTTCAGATCATTCACGCAGTTAGCGAATTTCTCTGACAAAATTTTTTCCATGATCACAAAATTCACGTAGAATCACCAAAAAAAAGAATCGGGTCTAAAAAAATGTCGGTATATTTCCCTTTTTTACCAACAACTAATATATAATTTTTTCTCAGTGTAGTTGTCGGAAGAAAAATATTCACCGCTTATATGGCCCGAAAATATAATAAGAAATAATAGAAAATCAAAAAAAAATAAATAAATACCGAAAAAAAAATTTTCGAAAAATTTAAAAATTTCGCATTAAATTTTTGTTACACAAGAAACCAAAAAAATTTCTAAAATTTTCAATCTTTGGAAAATTCAAACAATTATTCAAAAAAAAAATTCCTAAAATTTTCAATTTTTGGAAAATTTTCACCAATTATCCACAGAAGTTTCGAAAATTTAAAAATTTCGCGTTAAATTTTTGTTACGCAAGAAACCAAAAAAAATTCCGAAATTTTTCTATTTTTGGAAAATTTTAAATAATTATCCACAAAAAGATACCGGAAAGTTTCGAAAAATTTAAAAATTTCGCATTAAATTTTTGTTACGCAAAAAACCAAAAAATTTCTAAAATTTTAACTTTTGGAAAATTTTAAACAATTATCCAAAAAAAGATACCGGAAAGTTTCGAAAAATTTAAAATTTTCGCATTAAATTTTTGTTACGCAAAAAACCAAAAAATTTCTAAAATTTTAATTTTTGGAAAATTTTAAACAATTATCCAAAAAAAGATACCGGAAAGTTTCGAAAAATTTAAAAATTTCGCATTAAATTTTTGTTACGCAAAAAACCAAAAAAAATTCCAAAATTTTAATTTTTGGAAAATTTTAAACAATTATCCAAAAAAAGATACCGGAAAGTTTCGAAAAATTTAAAATTTTCGCATTAAATTTTTGTTACGCAAAAAACCCAAAAAATTTCTAAAATTTTAATTTTTGGAAAATTTTAAACAATTATCCAAAAAAAGATACCGGAAAGTTTCGAAAAATTTAAAATTTTCGCATTAAATTTTTGTTACGCAAAAAACCAAAAAATTTCTAAAATTTTAATTTTTGGAAAATTTTAAACAATTATCCAAAAAAAGATACCGGAAAGTTTCGAAAAATTTAAAAATTTCGCATTAAATTTTTGTTACGCAAAAAACCAAAAAATTTCCAAAATTTTAATTTTTGGAAAATTTTAAACAATTATCCAAAAAAAGATACCGGAAAGTTTTTGTTACGCAAAAAACCAAAAAATTTCTAAAATTTTAATTTTTGGAAAATTTTAAATAATTATCCAAAAAAAGATACCGGAAAGTTTCGAAAAATTTAAAAAATTTCCCACCCAATTTTTGTGACGTAAGAAAGCACGTCCGAAAAGTGAAGCACAGCACCCGCTAGCGATCAGGGTCAACGATGAGAAAAAGGGTCAAAGAAAATCCCGCAGAAAATTAATTTAATTAATAAAATTAAATTTCAATGTATTCTACAAAATTGATATCAGTCAAGGAGCATAAAGACATGTTTGGAGTTTGATATCAAGGTGGCTACACAATGTTGTAACCAAATAAATTATTTTCCAAACTCTTTATTCTCTTTGACCTGAGAAATTTTAAATTTTAATAAAATTTAATAATTTTGTACTCACTACTTATTTGTCTGTTTATGTAATTGGGGTTGCTGTTGTCTTCTCTTTCGGTCTTCGGGTCTTAGCTATGTGTCCGTCCTTGGCTTCTGTTGCTAACGCTGATGTCCAAAATGGCGAAAAGTCGCGATGTGGTTGGCGTCACTGACGCTGTAGTTGGCGCAACTTTTTGTCGCTGAAGTTTGATGGGTACCGTTGTAGCGGTACCTTGTTTTTCACAAAATTTCTATGTACTTTGTATTTGTATTTTTTGTGATTTGTCGTTATGCAACGTACAATCAACTTATTTTGTAACTGTTCTTGTTTTGTTTCAAAACTCACAGTGTCTTTGTTTGCTCGTAATACCACTTTTTGTATATTTGTTTTTCTAGATTTTAAAAGAGATTATAATAATTGAAATAAAATGATTTTCTTTTTTCAAATTTTCAAGATTCAAGATGTGTCACGTAACCACTATGATTTATTATCAAAATGCTATTTTGTCTTGTTTCCACTTTTTTGTTCACTGGTTTTTTTTTCAATTTAGCTTTTCTTTTTTATGTGTCAGGGTCTTTTTTTCTCAATACACTATACGGTTCGAATGGACCAAATGATTATTGACGAGCTTTACTCGTTTTGGCCTTTCAATAATAAATTAGAATTTGGGTTTTTGTTTTGTTAGTTTTAACTCAGATTAATTTTATTCTAGGACTTTCTAATGATTTTACAACAGGTAGATTTTTGTTTTAATTCGGTAGACTAATTCTTAAATTAACTTTAAATGATTAACTAGAACTAGACAACAACTTTAGTTTTAGTTAGCAAAATTATCTTTTAAGTAATTATTATTATTTTTCTACACAATTTTTATATTTTGATACAAAATTATTTTTGGGTCGTTTTCGATTTTATAATAAGTAAGTACTTATTTTTGACACTATCTATAAAGAACAGATGGCTGGCGATGTCGATATGTACATATGTACAATCGTACATCAACCCTTTTTCCACTGTCTTTAAGTATGTTGTTGTTGTTTTGTGTTTGGTTACCGTGATATATGTATTTCACTTATATGTGTATTTGTTGTGTTGTACAATTTTGTAATTGTTTAAATTCAATATTTGTTTTTAAATTCAATCTTTGTTTTTAAATTCAATGTTTGTGTTTTTTAAATTCAATGTTTATTATTTCTTATTTTTTGTATGTACATTCGGGGGGTCTAATCGTTTTAATATTTCACTTATTATATTTTGAAATTCACTTTATCACTTTGTCACTTTGGGGGGAGAAGGAATGCACACACTCGAATTCGCGGATCATAAAAGACTGGTTTTGGTTTTGATGTCTGTTGCTTGTAGCCCCACCACATCCTTGCCTACAAGCGACAACACAAAACCAAACCCAATTCAGCATAACAAAAGGGAATGCAATAACATATGCAGGTGTATGTGTACATACGCCGCTATGTTCGCATTCCTGCTGAAATAAATAGCATTACAGCTTGGGTCAATTTTTTAGCACTCTCTTGAACAGCTCTAATATATAAAAGTTTGAAAAAAAAGCAAATATGTCGAATCCTAATAATCTAATCCGCCCTCCTGTCCTTAACTCATTAAATTCAAATCCAACCCCTAATCCCGATATAGCAGCACCATCCGTTCAAACCGTACAGAACATTACACCGGACATAATAGCTCGCATAGTGAAAAACGTGATAGAGACACAATTTCAGGGCCTATTACAGGGAAACTCTCCACAAATTTCGGATTTTGCAAATTTCTCTGATCAGACGATTGACCCTTCCTTAAATAGTAATATCTCAGACTTTGACAAAATTCCGGATGTGGTTAGATGCTTGCGTGATTTTTCAGGAAATCCGGGAGAATTTAGCTCATGGAAAAAAAGCGTAGATAGAATCCATCAGATCTACGAGCCCATAAGGGGTACTCCCAAATATTATGGCATCTTAAATGTCATTCGTTACAAAATCATCGGCAATGCGGATATTGCGCTCGAATCATACAACACGCCGTTAAACTGGAAAGCAATCGCGAAGTGCCTGACATTGCACTACGCCGATAAAAGGGATATTCGTACTTTGGAATATCAGATGATATCCTTAGTGCAAGGTAATCAAACTGTCCAAGAATTTTATGGACAAGTATATACTCAATTATCACTCATCCTAAATAAAATCGGTTGTATGGACTTAACTGATGAGCCGTTGAAGCTTTTCACACAATCATATCGAGATAAGGCACTCGACACATTTGTTCGAGGTCTTAATGGCGATTTATCGCGTTTACTAGGTATGAAGGAACCAGTCGATCTGCCACAGGCGTTGCATCTTTGCCTCAAGTTGGAAAATCAGAATTTCCGTTCTGATTATGCTCATAGAAGCAAAAATATTTCTAACGGAATCTTTAATCATCAAAATAAAGAGCAGAACCCGAGGTTCCAACCAAAAAATAATCAGAACCAACTTCAAAATAATCAAAAACAATTTTACCCTCAATTAGCCCACATACCACATTCAAATATGAATTCCAATAATCAAAATTATCAAGTACCATGGAAAAATCAAAATGTCCAGTACAATGGGAATAACTATCAGCAGAAATATTATCCTCCTCAACGACCAACAGCACCTAAACCCCAAAGGGTGTAAACTACATGAACCGACCGAAACAGAATAATTTTTCAGGCAAGAGACCACCACCGGCACCATTCCAAGTCCCTACAAACAAGGTGCAAAGGAACTATTATCTGGACGCTCACAATCATGCACCAGATGGAGCATACTATGAAGAACTCCCGCCAGAGGAAGGCGAAGTCGATACCAGCTCTGAAAATGGTAATTCGGACTACTCGCGGGAATATTACCAACAGGCTGCTGACGAAATACTTGATTTTGCGAACCAAGAAGAACAACTAGTCGACACTAGTGATTTACATTTTTTAGGCTAACGGATTCATCGTTACCTTATGTACGATGTAAAACAGAAGATGGAAACATTTTGAATATATTAATAGACACAGGATCAACAAAAAATTACATACAACCACTCCTATCAAAAACAGCTATATTAAATCAGAAAAACTTTTTTACGAGATCAGTAGCCGGTGATATAGAAATCACCAGCCACACATTTCTTAATCTTTTCAACATTAGAGACAAAAAATTCAAATTTTATATCCTTCCAAACTTAAAATCTTTTCATGGGGTTTTAGGTAACGATAGTCTAAAGCAATTAGGAGCAGTTATTCATACAAGAGACGGGTACATTTTGCTCGAAAACGGAGCTAAAATAAAAATTCACCAGATGAAGTCAGAAGCAGTAAATCTAATTGGACTAAAGTATGACCATATGACGGATAAGCAGGCCAAGATAATTAGAGAACTGACAAGAAAAATACCAAACCTATTTGCGGAACCAGATATGAAGTTAACATACACCACTAGGGTAGTAGGTGAAATCCGAACAAAGGATGATACACCGGTATATACTCGATACTATCCGTACCCTGTGGCTTTGAAATCGGAGGTGGAAAAGCAAATTCAAACGATGCTTAATGACGGTATAATAAGACCATCCCGTTCACCTTATAACTCGCCAGTATGGATTGTGCCAAAGAAACCAGATTCAGCTGGAAATAAGCAATATAGAGTTGTAACGGATTACAGGAAATTAAATGAGGTGACCATATCAGATAAATATCCTATCCCAAATATTAATGAAGTTCTTGCGCAGCTAGGGAATAATCAGTTTTTTTTCAGTCCTTGATTTAAAGAGCGGATTTCATCAGATCCCGTTAAAAGAGTCTGATATAGAAAAAACTGCTTTTTCCATCAACAATGGAAAATATGAATATACAAGGCTACCGTTTGGCTTAAAAAATTCCCCTTCTATTTTTCAAAGGGCACTTGATGATATATTACGCCAATGTATCGGAGTGTGTTGTTTCGTTTATATCGACGACATAATTATCTTTAGTCGCAACGAGGAAAATCATGTCCACGATTTATTTAAAGTTTTCAAAACTCTTCAAAGTGCCAACATGATAGTCCAATTGGACAAATGTCATTTCTTTAAAAAATCTGTCGAGTTTCTAGGTTTCGTTATTTCTTCTGACGGAATAAAAACAAATCCCAAAAGAACGGAAGCTATTTTTAATTTTCCACAACCAAGGACATTAAAAGAGTTAAGATCATTCTTAGGTCTAACAGGATATTATCGTTGTTTCGTTCAAGATTACGCGAAACTCGCTAAACCCCTGACATCCCTTTTAAGAGGGGAGGAAGGACGAGTGTCCAAAAATAAGTCCTCAAAAGTTAAAATAAACTTAAATTCAGAAGCCATTTCAGCTTTTAATAAATTAAAATCAACCCTTGTTTCCGGAGATGTATTGTTGGCATTTCCAAATTATAATAAAGATTTTGAATTAACTACTGACGCGTCAAATTTTGCTCTTGGAGCAGTCCTGTCCCAAGAAAATAAGCCAATTGTTTTCATATCTAGAACGTTGAGCAGGGCTGAGGAGAACTATGCTGCTAACGAGAAGGAAATGTTAGCGATTATATGGGCATTAGATAGTTTAAGAAATTATTTATATGGTACTGCTAAAGTAAAAATATATACCGACCACCAGCCTCTTACTTACGCGTTAAGTAATAAGAATAACAACACTAAAATGAAGCGTTGGAAGGCAATTTTAGAAGAGTATAACTATGAGCTTCACTACAAACCAGGAAGAACCAACGTAGTAGCGGATGCATTGTCAAGACTTCCACCCGAAATAAATACGCTAACATCAAGTGAACACAGCGATGAAAGCTCTTCGCATAATTTGATTTATTCGATAGAAGTACCGATTAACGCATTCAAAAACCAAATTTTTCTCAACCAAGGTCCAAATCAGTCATATGAATTTAAAATAGTTTTTCCAACATACCATAGACATATAGTAGTAGAAAAATCTTATGACTCAGACAATTTAGTAAAAATTTTAAAACGCTACTTAAATCCATCCGTCGTCAACTGCATTAAAACTGAGGAACGCATTATGGGAAAAATTCAGGAGATATATCCTCTCCATTTTAGAAGTTACAAATTAAGATTTTCCCAAATACAAGTTGAAGACGTGACTAGTGAGCAAGAACAAGAGAATATAATTTTGTGTACGCATAATCGTGCACATAGAAATGCTCGCGAAAATAAAATGCAGATAATCGAGAAATACTACTTCCCATCTATGAATAATAAAATAGCTAAAGTAGTAAAGAATTGTGTGGTCTGCAAGGAAAATAAATATGACCGCCATCCTGCTAAGCCGGAAATTCAACCAACTCCCATTCCGAATTTTCCTGGACAAATTGTCCACCTTGATATATTTATCACAGATAAACATTCTGTTCTTACAGGCATAGATAAATTTTCTAAATTTGCAGTAGCAAAGGTAATAAAGTCAAGAGCTGCCGAAGATATTAAACAACCTTTGAGAGACATTCTCTTCTTTCTTATTCCCGAAACTATAGTTTTCGATAACGAAAAATCTTTTAATTCAGTTTCCATTAATCATATGATAGAGAACGAATTTGGCATTCAAATTTATCGTACGCCACCGTATACAAGTTGTTCTAACGGACAAGTGGAACGTTTCCACTCGAAGTGTCGAGAATCACGAGATCATGAGATGTCTCAAGGCTGAGAAAGCTCACGGTACCTTTGAGGAATTGTTAGAGAGGTCAGTAAAGGAATATAATTTGTCAGTTCATTCGACAACAAATAGGAAACCTGTTGAAGTATTATTTGGTCGAAATGTTAGTAGTGATCCGGAGAAACTTGAAAATTTCCGTAAGGAGACAATTCGCAAGTTACAGGAAAAACAAGTATCCGATCTCAGCTACCATAATAAGAAAAAGGAACCACCGAAAACTTACTCGGAAGGCGATATCATCTATGTCAGGATTGATAAGCAACGTGGCAATAAACTTACCTCAACATATAAAAAAAAGAAATAGTAGCTAGTAACCAAAATTCTACAGTTAAGACCAAATCAGGAAGGACTGTTCATAAAAACCGCATCAAAACTTAAATTTGCTTATCTTTTCTTTTTCAGATCAATTATAATAATTTGTAAAGCGGAATTTCAAATTGTTGATTATACGTCTGCTCATGTAATAATAATTAATGATGGGCAAAGTAAAATTCAAGACGGAATCTTCAGAATAATTCATCCAATAGACATAAAAAAATATGACGCTTTTGTGACAGAAACCAAAATATTCGTTGAACGGCATATCCTAAAAACCAATCCCTTTTATCCTATCCTAAATGAAGAAATAATGCAAGCTGAGGACTTGATTCAAAATATTGTTCCTCAGTATAATAACAATGAAAATAATAAAAATTATAATGAAAATAATGATATTGATAAAGGAAAAAATAGTTATAAGAGAAATAAAAGATCATTCAACATAATTGGTACTACATGGAAGTACATCGCTGGCACTCCAGACCACGATGACTTCGAAATGTTAGAATTTAATATAAATGAATTAAATCAAAATAATAACAAACAGGTCGTTATTAACCAAATGCTAAATGATAAACTAAATAATGTAACAAGAATTGTTAATGAAATATCAAATGCTATAGGCAAAAATAGCTACTTGAATAATGAAATAGCTTTAACTTTACAAAATCGCATAAGGCTCATAAAGGAGCAATTAATTAATATACATTATGCCATCCAATGGGCAAAGAGTGGAGTAATAAACTCCATAATTTTGGATAAATTAGAAATTAAATTAGCATTGGAAAAATTAAGTAAAGAAAAAATGCCATTTGCATCAAACGAAGAGGCGATGGAATATGCCACCGTAAATGTTATGTATAAAAATTCAATTATACTATATGTTATCAAAATTCCAATGACTAATGAAGAAGTATATCAAAACTTTTTATTATACCATGTAAAGAAAAATTAAAAAATTATAAAGTTATCTTTTAGAAATATCATAAAGAATTCAAAAGAAATTTATGGGTTAAAAAGTAATTGTTCGAAATATGACCCTGTTAAAATTTGTAATAACAATCAATTAATAGATTTAAGAAATAATACATGTATAATTAATATTATAAAAAGCCTATCATCGTACTGCACATACACCAACAGCCAGCATATCCCGTTAATTGAAAATATTCTCCCCGGAGTAATCCTGCTTAATGATTACAATGATACCATATTGATCGATGAAGTTACTCACCATTTGTCCGGCACATTTTTGATAAAATTCTCAAACTCTACAATAATGGCACAAAATAAAATTTACCGCAACTTGGAAGCCCCACAAATCAAAACTGTTCCTGCTGTATTGCAACCTACGCCATCAGAAAAAAGACTGGAGAACATTCTGACTATTGAAAGCCTAAGGGAATTACACCTTAATAACACCCACACAATTGGAACATTAAGAGTGGGAACTATTATAAATGGAGTGTCAACCATGGTATATTTACTAATCCTTGTTGTCATTAGTACTTTGATTCTTCACCTTTATAGAATCTCACAAGGAGCAAGCATAGTGCATTTAAATACACAAAAGTCATACTCACCACCTGAACCAGGAGCAATATTAACAAATATCCACCCAACGAATAATACGCTCTCATCAACATTTCGAATAAATAACATCCCATATTTCTAAGATAAAAACAATTGGGGACAATTGTACTTAAGGGGGGAGAAGTTAACACCTGATACATTCTTGCTTGACAAAGACGTTGCAATCGAAATAATGCTGACGATATGTCTGCAGTATTAAGCGTGTGGAACATCCGTTCCCATAAAAGCAACACAAGTCAGCTACAACGGATTCCCGGAATTAAATGAGGTGATCGTTGGCAAGTGCATAGTTAGTAAGCATTTATTAGAATGTAATAAATTTTAAGTTTAGTTCTACTTTTTCAGTTGATAAATAAAGACGGATTTTACTCCGATAAAAAAGAAAAAATACTTTTTTTTTAATCAGATCAACTCGATAAAAGTTAATTTATGTGCACATATGTCGGCCGAATTCCCTTGTGTACATATGTGTGTGTGTATAGAACAATGTATTCTTTGATGTATATTATTTTTTTTAATAAAATTTCCCATAAATCGCTGAATTCCAATTTTGTTCTTAATGCGACGTCTATGCTCCAATTGGGTGTTTGGTTTTGTTTGCCTTTTTAAGTTTATGGAATCTTTTTCATTTAAGTTTCGAATCCAATAAATAAAAATTTTTTTTAGTAAAATCGTTTTTCCACACTATATTTATTTGTCTTTCAGTTATAATTCCTTTAGAAAAGCTAATGAAGTATCTTCTATTCCAATAAGATTCTAATTCGTTATGGGATTGTGTTTTGTTTCGGTGTGCATCACATTTTTTATTTAAATAAAAAATAAAAAAGTAGAAAATGAGAAATAAATAAACTTACAGTCGTCCAAATGAGAAACAATACGATTGGCGTACCACCTTAATATGTTTTTAATATCCAATTAGATGTTTGGCTTGTTGTTGCGTAATGGTGAATGCTGTGTGGTATGGAATTCACTATAGCTGCTGCGCTGCTGCTACCGGTGCTGTGGTAGAATATTGACAGACAAACCTTTAGCATGAATGCGTTATGTCGTTTGGATGGCAAAATTAAAAATGCTTTCCGAGTCCGTCTATACTTTGGAACTATTGTGTTGTGGTGGTTCGTGGTGGAGTTGGATGGAACTATTGTGTTGTGGTGGAGTTGGATGGAACTATTGTGTTGTGATGGAGTTGGATGAAACTATTGTGTTGTGGTGGAGTTGGATGGAACTATGTTGCGTTGCGATTGGAACAAAAACAGACCTCTATCTCATACTTGTCTGAGCTTAAACCAATATATTGCTGGGGAAAGCGAAAACATGTATGTGTCGTGTGGGATGAGTGACATCCGGGCTATGGGATGAGTGTTGCGGGAGTCTCGTTGATGTTGTGTGGTGTTGATGAGAATTCAGATGCTCTGTTGTGTCTGTTGGTTTCTTTTATTCCCCGACAAATCCACTTTGTTACGAATCCATCGGCATATGGGCTGTTGTAGGATGAGATGTGGTTATTCTTATTGCGGCCTATGAAAACGATTTTTTGCCGTGCTAACACACAATTTCTGACTGACCGCTGTTAGTTTCCTCGTGCACAGATGTGATGGGCTACTTTTCCATGTTGTGTATCCCAAGTGCTTGCAAGTATTTATTGCCAAGCAACACGTCTGTGCACTGTGGAAGATTCTTGGCTCTTCCGAATGTTGGAAGGAACTAAAAATTTAGTGGGTGTTGGTAATATGATTGAGTCTTGTCCAGACTCAATATCTCAGGTATTGCTAGACCGACTCAGTTGGAAATTACCAAACCTTTTGGTAGTTGGCACTGAAACGTTGTGTGTATCTGGATTGTTGTACGGGCTATGTATGGAGAATGTTGGATTATATAGAGAGCTGTTTGGCGGTGGGTTATGTTGATGTATTATGTTTCGTCGGTTGATGAAATGTAATAATTATGGTTTTTACCGGCTATCGATGCTGTATTATGGGGTTGCTGCTTGCTGGAGGACTATAGACAACATGTTATGTTGTCCGTTGTGAATTGTCTATGGTGAGGTTATGTTCGTTTCAGACGAAACCCCAAAGACTTTTCTCGTGTCTTACGTGCTACGGGTTATTTTAAAGACCTCTGACTCTCTGTGGAATAAACAGAACGTTTCAAAATTGTATATTATTAAATAAAATTGCGGAAACCACAGCAAATCTCCACACCAGTACGAGTGACGCGCGCTACCTGTTATTGGCAAATACCCGACTTCGTGTAAAATGTGACCGCTTCTATGCACCGCCAATATCCAAAATAATATTTGTAATAAATTGCCTCCTGTCTCAAATAATTTTTCATTTTCCAACTTTTTGCGCGTTCTTCTTTCAGACAATGTGCAATGTGATTTTTACGTCATATTTGTTGTAACTCACTGTGAAATGATAACGCGGTTCTCTTATTACCAGATCATGCCTTGTCATTTGCGGGTTTGCCACTGTACTTGAGGGGATTTAAGAATGTCATGGGAGAGTTATTATTGGGTCTGGGATTTTGTACTTTTGTTTACCGAATTTTATTTGCGATATTTTCTCTTTGCAATTATACAAACTAGAACGTTTTATAGATTTATCTGAGATATGTATGCATATTAATGTAAGCATGTATTCTTCCTTTAATTAGCTTCAACGCGTTAACTTCTTACTTTTTACCGCACGCGTTGGGTGATATGTCTGTCAGACATGGAATGTAAGTGATGTAAATTTTTTGATTTTCACAACAATTAACACAATATCTGGACTATTTGGAATATACGGGCTGATACAAAATGGAGGTTCGAAGGACCATGTGGCATCCTTTAGCAAACTTAACCGTCTTAGGAAGATCAGTTGCTAGGATTGATTTGAACTTAGGTTCTACGTGGAATATGGGTGGAGAATCCCAATTGAAAAAGGGGAACTAAAGTTCCAAATACACGAGGGGATATGTGTGGGGATTTTATTCCCAATTGAGATGGCAGTGACACGATTAAATGGAGATGTGAACTATCCAAAACGATGCTCTTTCCCTTTGCCCCAAATATAAAAAGAGATTTCTTGTGTTTCTGGTAACTTACATTAAGTTTTTTTTATTGATGAGATCTGGTCGATGTGTAGCTGGTGACGGTCGGTGAAGAAGAGACTGAAGATGGCCCCAATTCCCTTCGGCCACCTGGCGAAAATGGCGGTCATCTTCAATGGATAAAAATCCAGCTGATGATGCTGCCATATTTTGTACTTAATATGTTTTAACATATTACAAAACAGAGTTGTACCAGATTATAACAATTAGGGAATTCAATTCAAAATACTTCAAATCACTTATGACTGTTTACTATTAGTTACTTATTAACTAATACAATTCAGATTGGTGCTTAAAACATTCAACAATAGCACTAATACATAATTCGATTTATAAACACGTTACACTGTTGCATCGAATGAGTTACATGGATGTAACAAAATGTATATACAAATATGAATTTAACGAATAATACAATTTGAATATATTATCTTATAAAATATTATAATGAGCCGCAACAATACCCCCCGGCTAGTTTTTGGATTGTCCATAAAAACTGTGAAACTTGACTCGTCTTCCATAACGAGTAACTTGTGGTTTAGGCCCCTCATGCGTCTCGTTGACAGACTGTCCGGTATGATGGTTTTTAAATGTTTCATAGGAACCACTCGCATATATTTTTGCTGGTTTAATTCGGTCTATTGAAATCTGTTCTTTGCGTTGTCCCTTTTTTATATAAATATATATTTGTAATAAATAAATAATAATTAAAAAGAAAAACCGCGCAGTACGTCGTCGATGTATCGCTGGAACGTTTGAGCAGCGTTCCGCAACCCGAATGTCATGTATATAAACTCGTATAAGCCGAACGGTGTTGCAATGGCCGTTTTTGGTATATCAGCAGGTTCGATCGGTATATGATGATATGCACGTTGCAAATCAATCGCTGAAAATACCTTCTTACCGTGTAGAATGTTGGTTACGTCGTGCAACGTATTTGCGTTGAGCGCGCGAAAGTCTGGCGAAACATTTAGTTTTTTGTGTTGTTTGCTGAATAATTACAAGGAGGTCGACATTTTTGTGCGTCGCTACCAAACGTTTCGTGGTACCAACACTGTTGAGTAGAAATAGCAGCTGGTATTGTTGATAGCCTTTCCTTACTCCTCGATTTACGTCGTGTAGATCTACCACGGAATCGTTGCTCACCACCACTTATCAATTGATTTATTTGATGTTCGATGCGTATAGCCTACATATACAGGCTGATTTCACTGTCTTGGGAATGTTGTTTTGACACTGCCGCTATTTGCTGATAATCAGAAACTTCTAATATCTTGTCCGCGAGTTTAGCCAACTCCGGCAAATCTGCGTTGGAAGCCTGTAGTATTGCTCGAGTTTGCGCCGGCAGTCTCTGTAACCAAAGAGACATCAAAAAAACATTATTTATTTTGCCTTTTGCTAATCCACTCAACTCATTCAACAATTGAGTTGGACGTTTGTTTCCCAAATCAATCTCTGATATTAACTTTTGGATATTCTTTTGTTCGCTGTCGCAGTACCTCTCTATTATACATGCTTTAAGGTTGATATACTTGTCTTTTTCCGGTGGGTTAAGAATAGCATCAGATATTTGTGCCAGGACCCCACTTTCTATGGCCGCGACCACCGTGTTGAACCTAGATATATCGCTGTTAATCCCAGATATGCCGAATTGGGCTTCAACTTATGCGAACTATATTTCAGGTTGCTCCGGCCAAAAAGATGGTACCTTGACGGAGACTCTGCTAACGACTGTGTTGTTTTTGGATCTGACGTTTGTTTCATTCGGCTTTGCAGATGCCGTCGAAATCGAAGCTTCGTCCTTAGGTAAATTAACATCAAACTGAGTCATCAAGAGAAGTTTCAACGCCATGTGCACATCTTGGCAAGAAACGTACTGAATGTTCCACGGGCTTCTCGCTTACGAAGGGTGGAAAACAAACTCAATAAAACTAAAAACACATTCATTTCATATTGTACTTCACAGGATTGGGAGGTCTCAGAAGCAGACACTAGAGTAGACACTCCATTTTACGAGGCTGAAATACGCCCTCGCGAGAAATAATCGTCTTGCAATCTTCGAAATCCGCGAAAATACGAGAGGAAAAGAATTTATTTTCAGAGTTAATACTCTACCTAACGAAGCTGTAATACGCCCTCACAACATATAACCATCTAGAACTCTGCAAAATCCGCGATAAGTCGAGAGAAAAAGATTTGATTATTGGAGTTACACTCAAGTTCACGATGCTGAAAAACGCCCTCACGACCTAAATTAACTGAAACCCTTGGTAAACTATGAACCGTTAAATATGTAGACCAATCTACATCGCGATGTCGTAATGGGACCTCTCAATCGCGTGACCACTTGTCTTCTTAAACCCAACAGATCAAAATAATATCCACCCTGTCGTTACAGTGCAGGGGACCGTAGAAAATTCCAAATCCTAAACGGGATTCATTATTATATTATTTTATAAGATTGTTAGGCTCCTAAGGAGCAGATTCAATATCAAACAAATAAAGTATAAAAGAAAAAAGTTGAGGCCACATTTCGCCTACATGGAATTACTCAAGATTCTACCAAAAACGAATACCTCGTGTCAAATCTCGACCCATAAATTTGTGCTTGGTCAGAGATATAGTCCTAAAAACCTCGATGTCAGAAAAGTACGCTGCCATGAAAAAACGTGTCACAGATTATTTCGCAGAATCCACTGAAAACCATCAGAAGCCTTCACATTATTTGCAACGTTTAAAATCCCTATCGGCAAGCAAGGTTAGTGACGACGTCCAAATGACCCTATTTCTCGATCGCTTGCCTGAAAGGATTCGATGCATATTAGCTGTCTGCGACTCCCAGGACATCGATATATTAGCTCTCCAGGCAGATAAGATTCTGGAAACATTCTCGAGTTCCACATCATTTTTTGTGTCTGAAGTTCAACAAGTTCCAGCAGCACACAACATGTCTGAAAAACTCGACGTACTCATCGCAAGAATAGATGCATTAGAATCCGGCTCAAGAAGTGATAAGCGGTCTACTTCAAGACCCGTTCAAGTTCCAGAGGAGGTCGACACAACCAAGACAATTGCTGGCATCATTTTCGTTTTGGTGAAAATGCCCGTAAATGCATTCCACCATGCAACTTCAGCGACTCAAAAAAATAATTTCTATATCGAAATCAATTTCGGCAATAGTTTCGATGGAGGCTGCTCTGGTCGACTTTTTGTATTTGACGTGAAATTCAAAATACAATTTGTAGTTGATACTGGGGCTGAAATATCGGTATATCCCTGCAAAAACCAAAAAATCCTAACAAATTATGTCTGTATGCTGCAAATGGTTCCGTTACCAAAAATGCAATCAGCAAAATAAAACCAACCACCATTCCAAGTCAGCTTTCTTTATTAGCAAACATTTAAATAGCTGCACTCATGTTTGGATAAGACAGGATGGGTATAAGAAACCATTGCACCCAAGATATAAAGGAACTTTCAAAGTTCTTGAAAGGCTTAAAAAAGTTTACACGGTTTTCTTTGGTAAAGTGTTGGTAAATATACCGCTTCTTTAATTGATATCGCCAATACCACATATTCGGCTTCAGTGCAGCTCAACGCCACACTCCTGTGAATGAAGACATACGATTTCCGGTCAAGTATGTTGCTGCCCCAGTTGGCATCTAGAAATCCTTTAACTCATTTGCTGATAGGATGGGCTTAAAGCTTCATACTATTTGTACTTGCTATATAAAGGGTGATTAAATTTTAAGGGCCGATGTTAATTTTTATTAAAACACAAATTATTTAGGAAATTATTGTCATTACTTTTTATTATTGTAATATTGGCCGTCGCGACTCCGGCGGCACACCTCTATCCGATGGTCCGAATTGTCGATGACACTGAGCATAATTGAGGTTCTATGCCGTTAATATGACGAATTATCTCATCATTTAGCTCTCGAATTGTTGCTGGCTTATCGACGTACCCCTTTTCTTTCAAATAACCCCAAAGAAAAAGTCCAACGGTGTGAAACCACATGATCTTGGAGGCCAATTGACATCGCCACCAAGTGAGATAACACGGCCATTGAATTTGTCGCGCAAAAGAGCCATTGTTTCGTTAGCTGTGTGAAAAGTAGCACCGTCCGTTCCAACCACATATCGTCCACATCCATATCTTCAAGTTTGTTATCATCTCACGATAGCAAAGACCATTCACAGTAACAGCCTGATCGGTCTCATTTTGGAAAAATACGGCCCGATGATGCCGCCAGCCCATAAACCGCACCAAACAGTCACTCTTTGTGGGTGCATTGGTTTTTCGACAATCACTCTTGGATTATCATTCGCTCAAATGCGGTAATTCTGCTTATTGACGAATCCACTGAGGTGAAAATGTGCCTCATCACTGAAGATGATTTTCTTTAAAAATTGATTGAAGTGCACGATATACATTTTTATTTGAACGCCCATTTTCATTATAAGCTTGAATAACTTCAACGCGTTGCTCGACTGTATATCTTTCCATGGTTCAAATTGAGTTAGTCTGAAATTGAGAAATGTCAAATGAAATCCAGAAAAAACTTGACGTTTAGGTGTCGTTCACATTCAACATCGGCCCTTACAATTCAACCACCCTTTACCTCATGGTATGTGTTTGCGTAGCAAGGATGAAAATAAATAAAAATACGAAAATTTAATATTTTCATATAAAACTCAATTCAATTTATTGTCGTAAACAATATTACCTTTTGTACAAAAGTTTGTGAGGGTGTTGTATGAACGAAATCCAATGAACAAGAGATTTACAATATAACGAGTAAAACTAAAGCAAAGCTTAGATGGAGAATGGCGGCTCTCAGTGCATTCGCTACTCGTTAGAAGGTGTTACTACTCTTTTTGTGCGTAATATCACAAAGTCGTATGAAGAAAGTAGTAGACAAAATCTAACGTAGGGGAATAAATAAAGGAATGCCATTTGACCGTAGGCCGCACACCAAGAAAAGGTGGAAACTGAGAAGGAGAACATTTGTTATTAAACAGTATGTTTAGGAACAGCTTGTTGTTCTTGGCGGGGTTCTTTGTTACAGTCAATATCGAAATAGAGTGAAGAATGTCTGCTCTTGCTGTTATCGCTACAGACATGAGTTTGCCGACTAATCCATAACGTTTTATTTGTACAACGGGTTTGACTGAGCGAAATAACACCTATCTCACGCTCTACGTAAATACCCATGAAATGGCGAAGGTGACCATTATAACGCCATATATTTGTTTTCATATCCATTATATGTGGCTTGTTGCGGCTTGCAAATATGATATCGTTTACGTAAATGCTACAAAAGCTCACAATTTCTAAAATATATAATTAATTGCCCATATTCTAAATTTTAGCTCTAGTTTTAAGGGAACAATTAAGATTATTAATAGTAATTTGATATACACTTTGATAAATGTTATTCAATACTGCGATGTTCAATTGATCAGTCGCTTGTTTGAAAGGTTCACAAGCACCTAGAGATTGCTTTTTCTACTATTAACAAAATATATACCCATGAAATTCTAGCCTAATAAAAACTCTTTAAATAACATTATTAAATACTAATTATATGAAGAGGTATTCTTTTGAATTTAGAAAAAAATTCAATTTGCCGTCTGCAAAACACATATGAAATTTATTGGGTAATATTGAATTTTTAACGCTACAGAAGATATATGGAATGGATGATGAAGGATGAAATGGAATTTAGAACAAGAGAGTAACAAACACTATCAAAGCTGATAGAATTTGCACTTTGTGTTGACACTACACAGTAAAGTTGTGATAAAGTTTAGGCAGAAGAATATTAAGTTGGCCAGCTGATGTGGACCGCAAATATTTGGCATTAACATCGGTCAAAAAATCGTTCTGAAATAGTTTTGATGGTATTGGCACCGCTGGGATGAGTTGTAGTCTTAGCCGATTTTTGTGTTTAAGTAAATTGTTAGGGTTGGTGGTCGGTGTAAATACACACTTCCTTGCCGTCTATCATGTGTCGAAAATGTTTGACAGTAGTACCAAGTAGTTCCCTATCGTAGGTACTATATCGGACGTTCAGATTTTTCTAGTACCAGTTTGGACTCCACCGGCTTCACTG
The DNA here is from genome assembly GCA_947397865.1 of Polietes domitor. Taxonomy (NCBI): domain Eukaryota; kingdom Metazoa; phylum Arthropoda; class Insecta; order Diptera; family Muscidae; genus Polietes; species Polietes domitor. The sequence goes on from OX377619.1 coordinate 104,690,222, forward strand.
GCGGTGAAATCAAGTCAAGTCGGTTTCAATCTTAGGAATTGGTGTTATAATAAATTCGAAGTATTCCAAAGAAATGAAACAGCCAAATATTGAAAGGTTATTGATGTCTTCTGGAGTCTTTCAGATGATACAATCATATTTACACTTTCGCCCTGTATACTTAGCAACTATATAGTTGTGGGAAGAAACATTCACCAAAGCGACAAATTTTGAAAATATTAACGACAATTTAGACCCCCTTGGATTAATTGGGCATTTTCTAATGTTTCTAAAAATTATTCTTCAAGAGATTTGGAAAAGCGGACTTAACTGGGACGAACCAAAAAAAGATGATCAAGTTGGTTGCAATATTTACCAGATTTGAAAAAAATTTGTATCATTAAATATTAAAATCATTTTCCCACTACAACGCCTTTAATTTGTAGATGCAAGCGAAATGGCTATGCAGTTGTAGCCTACCTTCGAATTGTACAGGATATTAACATCGTTTGCTTTTTGGTTGGTGATGACAGTAGCCCATAACTTATGACTTCAATACCTAGTTTAGAACTGAACTGATGGCAATATTATCAAAAATCATTCGATAATAATAAAAAAAAATTAGGCGGACTCGAGAAGGTCATTAGCTGGTTGACACACAATATCAAAAAATACCATCAATTTGTTGATCTTCATGTAAGCGAAATTCTAGAGACGACGGAGTTAGAGGATTCCCGGAAACGAAATCTTGCAGACGAAGCAACGTTGATGTTGATGACTATGTCTCACGAACTTATGCATACGTTCTTCGATTTTCTATATTAAACGAGTTTCTATATACGGCGAGTTGTGATATCGAATTTATGTCAGATGAATTGTTGTGAGCAGAATTTCTATTGTTTCTATTTCGATACAAAAGGAGACTTTTTTAGAGGAAAATAAAATAAAAAAGGTTATTGACTGTAACATGCGTCTTAAGTGCTAATTGGTATTTTTCTTTGTCGTATACATTGGAGTGGCGAAATCTTTCAGAAAAACCCTCTAGGTCAAAGATTTGAATATTTTGTCGGTTTCTTTGGTATCTGTTGTGGTATGCACTTTTCTATTTTAGGATATCCTTAATTTTTAGTATATTGTCTTGGTGAAATTCTGCGTCACTTATAGATAAGATCCTGCTGATGAACTTAGTCGCTGTGTTGATTATTACTCTCCTAGGATGTTTTGTCCAGATATGGGAGTTTGTATCTTCCCTTTCCATTGTGAACTGTGTTTGCTTGTTAAACGAGTTGAGTGTTTGTAAAATGGTCTGAATTTCATCAACCTTAATTATTGCCAAAAGATCGTCAACATATTTCGTTAATAGTCGTGGTTTGTACGTCATATTATCCAGTGAATTGTCCAAAAGTTCCTCTATAACGATGTCAGCAATTATTGGAGATACAGCATCCCATCGGCATACCTTTTCGTTTTCATATATTTTGTCGTCATATTTAAAGTATCTAGTGTCCTTAATGCAAAATGTCACCAATTCTAAGAATAATTCCTTCGGAATACTTGCAAAGTCTTTTATTCTAGTCCATTTTCTATCAATCGTCTTAATTGCGAAGTGTACAGGAATGCTGAGAGAAATAATATCAAATGATACTAGTACTTTGTCATTGTCAATGTGTAAACCTCGGATTCTGGTTTTGAAGTCTATTGCGCCTTTTACATTATATTTCGAGTCCCTTGTTAAATTCTTTAAAATGTTGGTTTTTTTGCACAGTCCATAGGCCGGGGAGCTAAGAGAAAAACATATCGGTCGTAGAGGTATTCCATCTTTGTGCATTTTGGGGAGTCCGTAAATTCTTGGTGCATTTGCTGCTCTGTATGTCAACTTATTTTTGTCTGTCAAATCTATTATTTCCATGTTGAATAATTTGTCCACTAATCTGTTGTTTTTGGTTTGTAGGCTGGAAGTTGGATCTTGTTTTAGCCTTTTATAGGGACATATATCTCTAAGTAATGATGTCATCTTTTGTTGGTAGTATTTTTTGTCCATTGCAACGGTTTTACCTCCTGTTTAATTACAAATGTTGTCATTCTCAACTTCCACCTTTTCTTGGTGTGCCTACGGTCAAATGGCATTCCTTTATTTATTCCCCTACGTTAGATTTTGTCTACTACTTTCTTCATACGACTTTGTGATATTACGCACAAAAAGAGTAGTAACACCTTCTAACGAGTAGCGAATGCACTGAGAGCCGCCTTTCTCCATCTAAGCTATGCTTTAGTTTTACTCGTTATATTGTAAATCTCTTGTTCATTGGATTTCTTCCATACAACACCCTCACAAACTTTTGTACAAAAGGTAATATTGTTTACGACAATAAATTGAATTGAGTTTAATTTGAAAATATTAAATGTTCGTATTTTTATTTATTTTCATCCTTGCTACGCAAACATTCGTCCACACGAGCCGGATACTTGCTTCCAGCAATTAATTGATTTTTTATATTTTTCTTCAAAAGGCAAACCTGACTCCGTCAGCAACAACAACACCCACATAAATCAGCCATCTTCTTTCGCCCATCTTCATAATATATATTATTAACAAAAGGTGCGTATTGTCAGTTTTATTTAAAAGTGAGCATATAGCGTTTTGTTTATTTATAAAGAAATATATTTCCGAACAAATAATAATAAAACGGTCGTTTTACAACATCGGTACCGCGTCGGTTTGTGTCTTTGTGTGATTCTCATACATCCAGACGGACGGACATACATCCGTACATTAGAACATATTTTCGTTACGCGAAAATAAAGATAAATATTAAAATATTGCCGTCGCATATTCAAAATATTTATCAGTGAGTGAAATAAGAGAAAAGTGTGCTGTTAATAATTATTGAAACAGATAAATAAAGTGCTGGGTTTTCAACGTTGATCGGTGGTGGTTTTTTGCAACAAAAAAACATATGTATTCAAACGAGTAATTGCATTACTCTCGGTTAAAAGAAGAATAAACAAAACAACAACAACATACATTTGCTTACCATACGGTTCGAAGTTGCAAAACAACATCATCATACCCAGCGGTCAGCGTATGAAAGAGTACATACGTACGTCAATACACACACAACCATACATATATTTTCTCTTATTTATTAGCGCGGGTCGTTCTCGGTGTGATTTGAAATTTATTAGCGTGGGTCGTTCTTGGTTACATTTGAAATTTTTTATCGAATTATTATTGTTGGACTATCCGGATATAGTAAAAATTTTGGTTTCGCGACACCGTGTACCCTACAGTCGATCTTCTACACTGTCAGAAAAATATTTTAAAAAATTTTCGGTTTTCGGTTTATTTTTTATTTTTTGCTTGATACGAGCGTATATTTATTGCGTGCATCATACAGTCCGTGCACCCTACTCTAGATCAAGTGAACATACATAGGAATTTATATTTTTTTCGATTTTCCACTGACTTACTTTTACAGAGAAATATTTTGGGGCATTTTCGTGCTTCTAAATAAAAGTTCGTGTATTTTTCGATACACTGGAAAAAATCTGTGAGGTTTAATAATTTTTAATTAAAATTTGGGTTAAATTTAATAGCAATTTGGCCAAAGTTCGTGACTGACCTAATTTTCGTGTATTTTTCGATACATTTTGCGGAAATTTGGTTGGGCGTGTTTGAATTAACTCATTTTTTACTATTTTTAACTGATTTGGGAAGATTTCGAGCTCAGCTTTGAATATTCAGTGTATTTTTCGATACATTGGACTATTTTTGGGGTTTCGTTCTACCTTATTGCTAGACATTTTTCATTCATTTGGCATTTTCGTGCTTTTTCAAAATAATCAGGGTATTTTTCGGTACACTGTGAATGGTTTTGGATTTCTTTCTGAGAAATCCAAAACTTACGTGTATTTTCCTGGTATTTTTTAATACATTTAGCAAAGTTTTTACTTTTTTTGGGTTTTACTTACTTACTTCTCGCTTGGTTCAATATGCCTCTCACTCCACTAGACTTCTTTATCAGAGCAACTGATGCTTTGGTAAAATTTGATGCGAACTTCAGTACCCTACGGGATGAAGACCTCGACATATATTCCCTTGAAATACAGGGTTCAGAAGCGAGAACATTATGGAGTAATGTTAAGGACAGGTACGATAAGTGTCTTAGTCATCTCCAAACTGCTCAGGATGCGGAGAAGGATGACATAGATTCTGCTGACAGCAAATATGATGTAGCGTATAGGGCATTTGTACGTGTCCTCGCTGCTATTAATAGGAAATTGGATGAACTTCGAGCTCCGCTAAAGTCATCCCCTCCGACTCCGCCCCGTACTTCTACGGATACATATTCGATAGATCACTTGGATTCTCCTTCTGATCGATCAAAATCGATAAGAGAGCAGCAGGAGCAATGTGGTGGCAGCAACAGTATGGCTCACGGCCTTTCGTTGCCGCCATGCGATACTGACGTTTTCCATGGCGATTTCCTCTCATGACCTACATTTAGGGATCTGTTTTCAGCGGTATACATTAATAACTCCCGCTTAAATGACATTGAACGGCTATGTCATTTGATTAGGATAACGAGCGGTGAGGCTCGCGAAATTGTATCAAAATTTCCACTCACCCATCGCAGTTTTATTCTAGCCTGGAAAGCCTTGAAAGATGTGTATGATAACACTCGCATCTTGGTGAACAACCAGCTCAAGATGCTTTTTGATCTTCCGATCCTTGATAGCGAAAGTAGCTTAGGTTTGAAAAATTTGCAACGCGGAATAAATGGATGTCTTTCTGCAATGTCCATTTATGACGTAGCCACGGATAGTTGGGATCCTATATTAGTTTTTTTGTGTATTCAGCGATTGCCCAAAAGTAGTGTTACGTTATGGGAACAGAGTGTGAAGAATAAGTCGGCTTTGTCTTCGTGGAAAGATTTGGATCTCTTTCTTACGTAAAGAATACAAGCTCTGACATGTCTTCCTGACATAAAGGGTATCGATTCCACGAAGAAGTCCGACGGTAGGAAGGTGGATGCGCATTTTACAACTTCGTGATTGTCCACGATTTGGGGGCCTTTCGGTCTCCGACCGGTTTGACACCGTCAAACGTCATCACTGCTGTGTAAATTGCTTGATGCGTGGACACGAAGCTAGGAAGTGTGGAAGTATTCACAAATGGGGAAAATGCGAGAGAGGCATCATACTCTTTTGCATCGCGATACATCGAATTCTGAGGGTTCGGCTGTTGTAGCGAATCCTGCGGGGAGTTTGGTTCTGAACACCCAGCATACTAATCTTCCATTTGTGAATCCTTCGCTGCCGTCAACTTCTTCTGGAGGTTCCTCTGGTGCTATAAATAGACAGGTATATCATGCTTCGCAGGATAGAACTGTGTTATTAGGGACAGCGATGGTAAATATCGTACACCAAGGTACTTCGTACCCAGCTCTTATCGACCCGGCGTCAGAGGCTTCGTTCATTACGGAACGATTGCAAAATCGCCTCAACATTCCGGCCAGTTCCACTCAAGCTAGAATATAGGGTGTAAATCAGTCAGGCTACTTCTCGCAAAATATGTTCTTTGTGTATAGGGTCCATTTTGGATACGGCGCTGTTGATGGAAACTAATGCCTTAGTTCTTCCGCATATTTCGGGCAACTTGCCATCTTTTTCAACGAAATCAGATGTGACTTCTCGTTTGCCAAATATTCGTTTGGCTGATACGCATATTTTTGATTGTCGACCTGTGGACCTTTTACTGGGAGCAGATCTTTATCCGAGAATTCTCTTGGAAGGAACTCTTCAAAACGTATTAGGTTCATTGATCGCGCAAAACGCGGTATTTGGCTGGATCATTACTGGTCCCGTTTCCTCTTACATTCGAGTTTTTTCTACCTCCATTGAGTTCGCCGAAGAAGATAATCTTAACAAGAATCTTCTTCGATTTTGGGAACTTGAGGAGACCCCGAAAAGGTCTATGTTTTCTCCTTCGGACAAATTTTGTGAAGACAATTATAAACTGACGACCCGTAGATATTCGGAGGGGAGATATATTGTTACACTTCCCATTAAATCTGAATTCTGCGGGCAACTGGACTTAGGACAATCAAGGGGAAATTGTTTACGACAATTTCTGCGCAACGAGGCCTCTCTCCTGAGAAAACCACATATCAAGACAGTTTATGACGGGGTGGTAAGGGAATATTTGGACTTGAACCATATGAGACCAGTTTCAGCCACTTCTTCGGCAACCCCCACAGTATGTTACTTGCCTCATCATCCTGTAATTAACCCGGATAAAAAAACTACCCAACTTCGAGTGGTTTTTAACGCCTCAAATAAAACATCAAATGGGAAGAGTCTTAACGATATTCTTCATATAGGTCCAACCTTGCAATTAGATCTTGTTCTCCTCATTCTGAGGTGGAGACTATTTAGATTCATTTTCAACTGCGCTATTTCTCAAATGTACCGGCAGATTAGAGTCGATTCGGCCCATACTCCTCTGCAGAGAATACTCTTTAGGGATTCTCCTCAAAAGATTGTTCAAGATTATGGGCTGCAGACGGTGACCTTTGGAGTTAACTGTGCTCCATATCTAGCCATACGGACGTTATTACAACTGGCCGATGACTCTGAAGACGAATTTCCCCATGCTGCACACATTCTACGAAAGTGCATGTACGTTGACGACGTTTTAACGGGTTACCATGATCTGAAGACTGCATTGACCTCTCGTGATCAATTAATTTCAGCTTTGCCTTCTGCGAAATTTGAATTGAGGAAATGGACGTCGAATGACCGGATTATTTTAGAATGTTTTCCTACGGAACATTTAGTCGATGCGAAGCTTCTCACTTTCGTGGAAGCTAGTAGTTCTAAGCCATTGGGTATTCGTTGGAATGCTCAGTTAGATTTATTCTATTTCAATATACTGCCTCCCACTTCGTGGAAATTAGGTCGGGTAAATAACGTCCATCCGGGTATCGACGGTCGCGGATATTCGAACGGGAAACGGTGTTGTAAGACGACCTTTAGTAAAGCTGGTCACTTTGACCCAGTAATTTAAAGATTTTTTTGTGTAATACTATCGCGCCATTTCTATTTTCGTAGTACAATGGAAAGCATAGTGAAGGTAGTAGTAGGACCACATCATGGCTGGCCTTACGGGTCGTCGACGTCTATGGTGTGGTCAGAAGTTCTTATGGTCTCTACGAGCTGTGGTACTGCGAATCTGGGCTCTACGAGCTATATAGGGTTTTTGTTAATTAGTATATAAGAAAAATTAAATCGAAAATAAATGCTCATAAAAGTGACAACAACCCCTTTTATTTGCCTTATCAATAAGTGTATATACATATTTATATTACATTAGGGTTTGATTGAAATTGTTTAACTTTCTTTACAACATAGCGGGATGTTGCAAGGCGGGCGGCAATGTTTAATTACAAATGTTGTCATTCTCAACTTCCACCTTTTCTTGGTGTGCGGCCTACGGTCAAATGGCATTCCTTTATTTATTCCCCTACGTTAGATTTTGTCTACTACTTTCTTCATACGACTTTGTGATATTACGCACAAAAAGTGTAGTAACACCTTCTAACGAGTAACGAATGCACTGAGAGCCGCCTTTCTCCATCTAAGCTATGCTTTAGTTTTACTCGTTATATTGTAAATCTCATGTTCATTGGATTTCGTCCATACAACACCCTCACAAATTTTTGTACAAAAGGTAATATTGTTTACGAGTTTTATTTGAAAATAATAAATTTTCGTATTTTTATTTATTTTCATCCTTGCTACGCAAACACCTCATTTATCGGCACTGAGTATAAGTATGTCATTGTTTCCTTTCAGAAAATGTCTCGTTTGTCCCACTGTGTCAAGTACAAGTTTGTCTCGATTAGTCAGTTCCACTTTTTGTAAGTGGTCGACTATCAGCGACGCCAATTTTGTTCTTGCAATGTCTTGTTGTTCCCTGTTGTTTAGTTATTAGATATATTTATTGTTACCACACTTTAGCCTGCGACTGTAAAATGCATGATATACCCAGCGATCAAATTAACAGACGGTCATTGGCCACTGTTATATGATAGCTTGTTATTTTATGCATTAACTGTTGTTGTTGCTGTGAACAAAGGTAAATGGAACTTGCATATTTTCCATGCACGCATATTCTGCGTAGTGAGCATTTTTGTTTATTTGCAAAATATTTCTATGGAAAATATTCAAGTTCGTGGTCAACGGTCCCATGCAGACCAGAATTGCTGATCTGCAATCAATACGGCAATACAAATTACCAATTAAATTTAAAGTAATTGTATAAATATTCAATAAAAATATTCACTGCTCGCCAGTCAGTCAGTTAAAGGAAATCAAACACTTTCTATTTTTTCTTTGTCAAAATTATTTAGAACCTTTCAGTTACAAGTGCTGAAAGGTATAACATTTATAACACTAGTCAACAGTCAAAATGTACTCGGGATGCGATAATTTTTTCTGCGTAGATAACCTTGACATGAGCTCGAAAAACGCAATAAAATTTTTTTTTTTTCGTTTGGTTTTTTTTTTATTATTTTTTTTTTAAATTTTAAAATTTTTTTTTGGTTAATTTGTTTCGTCCGGCATAACTCGGGAACCACTAGCCCGATTTAATTGAATTAAATTTTAAAAAATTTAAAATTACAATTCCCTTAATCTGTTCATATATTGTTTTCCTATACAAGCAACAGTTTCCAAGTTAAAAATGAATATATGAAGGAAAAAACTTATTTTTTGCCTGAAGATTTAATTTTTTTTTTTTTAAAAATCCATAAAAAATCCAAAATGAAAAAAAAATGTCAAATCTTATTACTTTTACGTAAAGTCACATAACCTATGAGCAAAATGAGACAAAGATCATGAAAATCGAAGCACGCGTTTCACTTTTATTCGCAATTGAGTAAAGGTATGAATTTCAAAAATTTGCTCGACATATGCACAACTTTGTCTATGGTAAGGTTTTTTCTTTTTTTTTTTTGATTCTCAGAATTAACAAAACGGAATAAACAAAGGGTTATTTAATTTTCTCATAGTTAAGGCACTTTAGTAGATTGTCCATGACTTCGTATGTTTCCTTGGTGTCAACGGCATGAGCAATTGGAATCGAAGGTTTCTCGTTGCCGTTGTGCAGTAAAATTGCTTTAAGGCTCTGCTTGTTGCTGTCGATGAAAAGACGCCACTCTCCTGGATCGTAAGAGTACGACCCACGCCTGTTTTTTTGCTAAGACAGAAGTAGCAATCTGTTACATGGCAAAGCGGAGCTCTCCAAAGCATTGGCATGATGATTCTCGGCTGTCGTCTGAAAGAATTTCAATAATAAGTTATATATGTTCTTGAATTTCGTAATCTACACTTACCTTGAGTCAGCTAGCTGTACGTAGCACCTTGGACATAGAGCACTTGGTGTCCACCGCTCATCTATGTTTGAGACCTTTAAATTGAAGCTCTCTTCAAATGAATCTCTCAATTTAGGTGAAAAACAACGCTTGTTTTTTCAGAAACGTATTCTCCGCACATGTAACAAAAATTACTTGGATTGGTATTGCATTCAAATCCTCGCGAACGTTTGCTCATTTTAACTATCGCGTTCGTCGACACTTGTTGAATGAGTAAAATCGATCAATGAAGACCTATTTATACTGTGTATTGTTTAGTATTTTACTGACAGGTACTTATAAATGGGTGTATATTTTTTTACGGTGGCTACATACCTGTTTCACCATGTGTGAGTCTTAAATTTTCCGAATAATACCACCCTTAAATGTGGGTTGCATTTCTGTAAAAAAAATTACAGGTAGCCAACGGAAAACCCAAATAATTAAAAAAGTCCCCTTTCCTTTTTTCCTTTTAATTGTTCACGCACATTTATTAGCGTTTATTACTTTGCTTACGCAATCATAAAAATTAAATAACCCTTTGTTTATTCCGTTTTGTTAATTCTGAGAATCAAAAAAAAGAAAAAACCTTACCATAGACAAAGTTGTGCATATGTCGAGCAAATTTTTGAAATTCATACCTTTACTCAATTGCGAAAAAAAGCGAAACGCGTGCATCGATTCTTTGTCTCATTTTGCTCATAGGTTATGTGACTTTACGTAAAAGTAATAAGATTTGACATTTTTTTTCATTTTGGATTTTTTATGGATTTTAAAAAAAAAAATTTAAATCTTTAGGCAAAAAATAAGTTTTTTCCTTTATAAAGAGTGATTTTTTTGAGGTTAGGATTTTCATGCATTAGTATTTGACAGATCACGTGGGATTTCAGACATGGTGTCAAAGAGAAAGATGCTCAGTATGCTTTGACATTTCATCATGAATCGTCTTACAAACGAACAACGCTTGCAAATTATTGAATTTTATTATCAAAATGCGTGCTCTGTTAAGAAAGTTCATTGCGCGCTTCCATTTTATGGTCAGTTTAATCGACCCACTGAAGCGGCTATTCGGGCTATTGTGACTAAATTTCGCACCAAATTTACATTGTTGGACATTAAACCACCAACACGCTTACGTAGAGTGCGAACTGAAGAAAATATCGCAGCTGTATCGGCCAGTGTTAATGATGACCACCAATTTTCGATTCGTCGCCGTTCGCACCAATTGGGTCTCTGTTACTCAAAAACGTGGAAATGCCAAAATTGGACTAAGCGGATGGACCACCTAAGACGCAGCCGCGGTCAACATTTAAATGAAATTATCTTCAAAAAGTAAATGTCATGGACCAATCTAACGTTTCAAATAAAGAACCGATGAGATTTTGCAATTTTTATGCGTTTTTTTAAAAAAAAAAGTTATCAAGCTCTTAAAAAATCACCCTTTATATTCATTTTTAACTTGGAAACTGTTGCTTGTATAGGAAAACAATATATGAACAGATTAAGGGAATTGTAATTTTAAATTTTTTAAAATTTAATTCAATTAAATCGGGCTAGTGGTTCCCGAGTTATGCCGGACGAAACAAATTAACCAAAAAAAAATTTTTTAATTTTTGAAATTCATACCTTTACTCAATTGCGAATAAATGCGAAACGCGTGCATCGATTTTCATGATCTTTGTCTCATTTTGCTCATAGGTTATGTGACTTTACGTAAAAGTAATAAGATTTGACATTTTTTTTCATTTTGGATTTTTTATGGATTTAAAAAAAAAAAATTAAATCTTTAGGCAAAAAATAAGTTTTTTCCTTTATATATTCATTTTTAACTTGGAAACTGTTGCTTGTATAGGAAAACAATATATGAACAGATTAAGGGAATTGTAATTTTAAATTTTTTAAAATTTAATTCAATTAAATCGGGCTAGTGGTTCCCGAGTTATGCCGGACAAAACAAATTAACCAAAAAAAAATTTTAAAATTTAAAAAAAAAATAATAAAAAAAAACCAAACGAAAAAAAAAATTTTTATTGCGTTTTTCGAGCTCATGTCAAGGTTATCTACACAGAAAAAATTATCGCATCCGGAGTACATGAAATTTTTTTCAATTTGTTGAGTAGTGTAATTAGTGTCAATTCTGATGTTACATTTGAATTGGTAAACACTAATAATTTAGTAATCTAACTCTACATTTTGGTGACCCCTACAATTTGAACACGCATCCTTTAAATACTGGACGCGGAACAAACATTTGGGTGGCCCCTACAATTTGAACGCGCTTCCTTTAAATACTGGACGGGGAACAAACATTTTGGTGACCCCTACAATTTGAACACGCATCCTTTAAATACTGGATGGGGAACAAACATTTTGGTGACCCCTACAATTTGAACACGCATCCTTAAAGACTGGAACAAACAGTTGGTAGCTCAAAACGCCGAAACTAGTTTACAACATCCTTCAGAAAATTAGCTTCTAAAGGAAGAAACCCGATCTACAGGCAGAACCTTTGCATCAATAAGGCACAATGGCTTCGGTGGACGAATTGGTGGTCATACAAGATGGCAACGCAATAGAACTACAGAAGGCTATTGCCAACATAAAGAAGGCTATTGCCAACATAAAGAAGGCTCCCTTAGATCGGCGCTCATTAGACTTCTACCAAAAGAAGTCAGACGAATTGAATGCTCTTTGGAAGGTCTTCGATAGTCAAGACAATGGGATTCGAAGACATCCTTCTATCAAGGACGACCATCCGTATCTCACAAAAGACTTATACGGAACCGTTGGGGCGAAGTTTAGGGCTGCAATGGAGGACATTGAGCTGACCATCAAGTCACTCAATGAATAATTCTGCACTGACAAACGGCGAAGCACCTACATGAGATTTTTCACCTCATGGGCTGACTAGAAAAATCTCAGCTCGCATGTCGGCATTGAAAAGATTATTGGCAACACTTCCGTCAATCAATGAAAATGAAACTCAACAGTTTTATAAAATTCAAGTTGACAAGGCTATGGAGTCAGTTAGAGGAGTTATATGATCAATCATGGGTCCTGCTACAAAATCCCATGGCGAATGGTCTAGATCAAGAAGGCTACTACATCCTAAATGATATGGTTCTTAAGACGTTAACAATGCTCCACGTAATGTTCGATCAACAAAAAAATCCAGACACATGCAACTCATCAACACATGTTGCATCTATGTCACTACCACTCCCCAAAATTACGATTTCAAAATTTGATGGGGACTATGGAAAATGGAGTCAGTTTTTTTATATTTTTGAAACACAACACATTACTGCATTTGGGATCGAGCCCTAAGCCGTCAATCAAAACTAACAATCCACAACAAATTTCTAATATGCCTCCAGCAAACACAAAAGAAGTAATACCCAACACTACAAACGCAATCGTCTCATCAGCAGAAGAATTACCGCCGCGCAAGAGTTATGTCTTACTTGCAACAGCTAGAGTAAGAATAACAGCAGCCATTGGAAATTCAAGTGAATTTCGGGCAATTTTAGACTCCGGTTCTCAAGTCAACATTGCATCGGAGCGTGTCGTAAAAAGAATGTCTGTCTACCACTGAGGCATCACTATGTATTGACGGCATTGGGAACGGGCAAAGGAGAGCCACAAGACGCATAAATGTGAAACTGGAATCCAGAAATAACAAATATGCAACAGATTTAGAAGCATTTGTTCTTCCAATTATCGTTCCCGTACAACCAAGTCAACATTTTGACGTTTCAACATGGGGAATTCCTGATCCATATTTCTACCAACCAGGAAAAGTAGACATTTTGCTGGGTGCTGAATTTTATTTCAGTCTTATGAAAAATGGGAAATAGAACATTCTCATGAACTTCCAATACTTGTGAACACAGCTCTTGGCTTCAGTAGAAGCAGCAACATGCGCAGTATCTGCCACTAATTCTGGATCGTTCGAGAATGAAATGTTGAGCGATGTAATTGAGCGATTATGGAGAATGGAGGACGATGGACCTATTGAAAAGAGATTATCGCTGGAGGAACAACAATGTGAAGCACATTTCGTACAAAACGTCCAAACAAACAGTGAAAGACGGTTTATTGTGCGATTACCATTTCGCTAGAGTACAACTGCGTGGAAAGTCAAAAGAAATGGCCTACAACAGGTTCCTCAGCCTTGAACGTCGCCTACTGAAAGATCCGTCCATAAGAACACAATATATCAATTTCATGGAAGAATATAAAAATTTGGGCACATGACAAAAGTAGACACTAATTCTTTGTTTGCTCCTAACTATTTCCTCCCTCATCATTGTGTGCTGAAACCAGATAGCACAACCAAACTTCGTGCAGTTTTCGACGCTTCAGCTAAAACTTTACCAAATTATTCACTTAATGATTTACTGGTCCAAAAGTTCAGAGTGAGCTATTTTAAATACTCGCTCGTTTTCGATTACCACGATTTGCTTTCACAACAGATATCGAAAAAATGTATCGTCAAATTTTTATACATCCAGATGATCGGAGATACCAGATAATTTTATGGAAAACGGATCCCTCATCTCCCATTAAATATTACCAACTCAACACAGTCACCTACGGAACGCGAGCAGCTCCATATCTGGCCACTAAATGCCTTCAAAAAATTGCAAATGAAAACGAATTCAGTTATCAGTTAGGTGCCCAGGTACTCAATGACTGTTTTTACGTAGATGATGGGCTCGGAGGATCGAACAGTTTAGCTACAGCTATTGAATCTCAACGACAGCTAATCCACATATTGAAAAAACATGGATTTAATTGTCGTAAGTGGAGTGCAAATCATCATCAGGTGCCCAGGTACTCAATGACTGTTTTTACGTAGATGATGGGCAGCTAATCCACATTTTGAAAAAACATGGATTTAATTGTCGTAAGTGGAGTGCAAATCATCCTCAACTTCTTCAAAACATTCCGCAAGACGATCGTGAAGTGAATCTCGACTTCAACAGCAGCGATAGAGACTCTATCAAAACTCTTGGTCTAATTTGGTTACCAAAGACTGACCCCTTTGCGTTAAGGTAAAGGTGGAACCAGTAAAGGTCTCTTCAAAAAGGACAGTATGTTCCGATTTGGCAAAACTGTGTGATCCGCTTGGACTTTTGGCACCAGTCGTACTTAAGGCGAAAATGTTCATTCAACATTTGTGGCAGCTTAAATTAACGTGGGACGAATGCCTCCCATCAGATATAAACTCAACATGGAATAATAATAATGGAATAATCTTCAAATATCTCGTCACATATTCAAAGGTGGCATCCCACTGACCACACAGTTACACATTTTTGCGGATGCATCCGAGAAGGCATTTGGGGCTGCAGCATATTTATGAGCAACATTTAAGGAAACTTATTTGTCTCTTGCCGTGAGCGGACGTGTTCTCTTTGGCTCTCGTAAAAAAAATCAAAATAATCGAATATTATTATCAATTATAATAAAGAATTGAGCGACTGAACGCTAACATAAAATAAAAGTGTTGTGTACCCAATCTAATTTGATTGTTGTGTACAAACAAAAAATCAAAAGAATAAAATACAAAAAAATAAACAATCAAGGCAGTGTTGTGCGTGTTGTTGTTGTGCAAATCGAAAAACAGCCAACAACAAAACCTCAGTGTGTGTATGAGTTCAACAAACTCAAGTGAGGAACGGCGGCTAAGCCTAAACGGGAGGAATGCATACATTCATCTGACAACAGATGAGAGTGTGAAAAATAACAAAAAAGAACGTGATGACAGTTTGTATTTAACCGCGAAACCCCTTGACCGAGCGCGCTCTTATTCTCCACAATTGTCTGACCAAATGTCAGAGAAAAGAAACGAAATTACGAAAAGAAATACAGGTATAAATATCGAAATGTCTAAAAGTATGCTTTTAAATAAGTGTAGTAATGTGGATACACAGAAAGAAAAGAGTGCTGATATAAATGTGTCAAAGGGCGCGATCCCCAAAATAAATCTGACAGCCGGAAATGTCGATAATAAAATCCAAACGGGTATAGATAGATACGTACTCGTCAATAAACGTAAGTCCAGCCCTAGGTCCTCACGACAAGAACCATCCTCAAAAATGCATAAAGGATACATTCCGGTAAGTCAAAACCGTTTCTCACTTCTCAGCACTGAGGACGCCACTGACCAAGGAAATGAAATTGTCAAGGAATTCAAACCTCCTCCAATATACTTACGAGAGCAGACATCGAATGTGCTCGTTAATAAGCTTTCCCAGCTAGTAGGAAAAAATAATTTTCATGTAACTACTATACGAAGGGGAAATGTCCAAGAGACGAAAGTACAAACGTACTCTGAGTCCGTCTACAGGAAAATGGTCGAACTATTCGACAAAGAAAAGAAAAATTATTACACTTATCAACTTAAAAGCTCTAAGGGGTTAGTTGTAATAATAAAGGGAATTGATAGTTCTGTATTACCAGAAGAAATAAAAAAAGAACTCGAAGAGGAAGGATATGAAGTAAAGTCGGTTATAAATATCCTTAACAAAAATAAAATGCCACAGCTTATTCTGGAGGTTCATCTGGTGCTATAAATAGACAGGTATATCATGCTTCGCAGGATAGAACTGTGTTATTAGGGACAGCGATGGTAAATATCGTACACCAAGGTACTTCGTACCCAGCTCTTATCGACCCGGCGTCAGAGGCTTCGTTCATTACGGAACGATTGCAAAATCGCCTCAACATTCCGGCCAGTTCCACTCAAGCTAGAATATAGGGTGTAAATCAGTCATTCTCGGCTACTTCTCGCAAAATATGTTCTTTGTGTATAGGGTCCATTTTGGATACGGCGCTGTTGATGGAAACTAATGCCTTAGTTCTTCCGCATATTTCGGGCAACTTGCCATCTTTTTCAACGAAATCAGATGTGACTTCTCGTTTGCCAAATATTCGTTTGGCTGATACGCATATTTTTGATTGTCGACCTGTGGACCTTTTACTGGGAGCAGATCTTTATCCGAGAATTCTCTTGGAAGGAACTCTTCAAAACGTATTAGGTTCATTGATCGCGCAAGACACGGTCTTTGGCTGGATCATTACTGGTCCCGTTTCCTCTTACATTCGAGTTTTTTCTACCTCCATTGAGTTCGCCGAAGAAGATAATCTTAACAAGTATCTTCTTCGATTTTGGGAACTTGAGGAGACCCCGAAAAGGTCTATGTTTTCTCCTTCGGACAAATTTTGTGAAGACAATTATAAACTGACGACCCGTAGATATTCGGAGGGGAGATATATTGTTACACTTCCCATTAAATCTGAATTCTGCGGATATCTGGACTTAGGACAATCAAGGGGAAATTGTTTACGACAATTTCTGCGCAACGAGGCCTCTCTCCTGAGAAAACCACATATCAAGACAGTTTATGACGGGGTGGTAAGGGAATATTTGGACTTGAACCATATGAGGCCAGTTTCAGCCACTTCTTCGGCAACCCCCACAGTATGTTACTTGCCTCATCATCCTGTAATTAACCCGGATAAAAAAACTACCCAACTTCGAGTGGTTTTTAACGCCTCAAATAAAACATCAAATGGGAAGAGTCTTAACGATATTCTTCATATAGGTCCGACCTTGCAATTAGATCTAGTTCTCCTCATTCTGAGGTGGAGACTATTTAGATTCATTTTCAACTGCGATATTTCTCAAATGTACCGGCAGATTAGAGTCGATTCGGCCCATACTCCTCTGCAGAGAATACTCTTTAGGGATTCTCCTCAAAAGATTGTTCAAGATTATGAGCTGCAGACGGTGACCTTTGGAGTTAACTGTGCTCCATATCTAGCCATACGGACGTTATTACAACTGGCCGATGACTCTGAAGACGAATTTCCCCATGCTGCACACATTCTACGAAAGTGCATGTACGTTGACGACGTTTTAACGGGTTACCATGATCTGAAGACTGCATTGACCTCTCGTGATCAATTAATTTCAGCTTTGCCTTCTGCGAAATTGAGGAAATGGACGTCGAATGACCGGATTATTTTAGAATGTTTTCCTACGGAACATTTAGTCGATGCGAAGCTTCTCACTTTCGTGGAAGCTAGTAGTTCTAAGCCATTGGGTATTCGTTGGAATGCTCAGTTAGATTTATTCTATTTCAATATACTGCCTCCCACTTCGTGGAAATTAGGTCGGGTAAATAACGTCCATCCGGGTATCGACGGTCGCGGATATTCGAACGGGAAACGGTGTTGTAAGACGACCTAAAGCTGGTCACTTTGACCCAGTAATTTAAAGATTTTTTTGTGTAATACTATCGCGCCATTTCTATTTTCGTAGTACAATGGAAAGCATAGTGAAGGTAGTAGTAGGACCACATCAAGGCTGGCCTTACGGGTCGTCGACGTCTATGGTGTGGTCAGCAGTTCTTATGGTCTCTACGAGCTGTGGTACTGCGAATCTGGGCTCTACGAGCTATATAGGGTTTTTGTTAATTAGTATATAAGAAAAATTAAATCGAAAATAAATGCTCATAAAAGTGACAACAACCCCTTTTATTTGCCTTATCAATAAGTGTATATACATATTTATATTACATTAGGGTTTGATTGAAATTGTTTAACTTTCTTTACAACATAGCGGGATGTTGCAAGGCGGGCGGCAATGTTTAATTACAAATGTTGTCATTCTCAACTTCCACCTTTTCTTGGTGTGCGGCCTACGGTCAAATGGCATTCCTTTATTTATTCCCCTACGTTAGATTTTGTCTACTACTTTCTTCATACGACTTTGTGATATTACGCACAAAAAGTGTAGTAACACCTTCTAACGAGTAACGAATGCACTGAGAGCCGCCATTCTCCATCTAAGCTATGCTTTAGTTTTACTCGTTATATTCACCCTTATTCCAGTAGTCGTCGGTGTTGTCGTTGTCATTTTAAAGTCGTCGTCACCTTCTGTCGCCGTCACCGTCACGTCGTCACTAATTCGGTATTCTGTAACAGACTTGTGACGATGACGCCTGTTTATCGATAATTCTGAAAAAATAAAAAAACACATCACTGATATTTGTGTCAGCTGATTTATTTTATTTCTATTTTTTTATTGGAAAACAAAATGTTTTTTTCTGATTCAAGTTCTGATTCAAGTGATGAAGAAAAGAAAGCAAATCTTGTATTACAAAGAAGACTACTTCGACAAGAATCTAATATATTTAATTTGCCGGATGAGAAGTAAGTGATAAAACTCCTAAGCCGTATTGTTTCACCACATTTTTTTTTATTTTCAACAGGTTTGCAAGCTACTTTCGGCTTAATAAAGAAGCGTTTAAATATGTTCTTGAAACAATAGAACCTCACTTGAAAAGCGGTATTAGATCAACTTTCGTTTCGAAAACAATCAAACTGGCCGCGACGCTGAGATTTTTAGCCCAGGGATCGTACCAGCTTAGTGTCGGAAACGACTTTGTATTGGGACTTTCACAACCAGTTGTTTCCAGAATTCTATCCGAAACTCTGGAAGCCCTAGAAAGGGTGATTTGCCCCAGGTGGATAAAATTTGAAATGACACATGATGATATAAATGAAGCTAAAGTACATTTTTTTGAAAAGACCGAATTTCCTGGTGTTATTGGATGTGTGGATGGAACCCACATTAAAATTTTGCCTCCCAAAAAGGAAGATCAACATCTTTACTTCAACCGAAAAGGCTTTTTTAGCTTAAATGCTATGATTGTAGGTATGTGTTTTTTATTTCATTGTATTATTGTACATGTATTCCCCCATTGTAGATTTGTGATCACAAAATGCGGATAAGATTTTTGGACGCCCGATACGCAGGATCTTCTCATGACTCATTAATCTGGAATGTCAGCCTTGCAAAAACAATGCTACAAGAACGATATAATGCTGGTGAACGTAATTCATGGCTCTTAGGTAAAACATAGGTTTAGCTTTAAATATCATCACGTACTAACATAACTTTTTCATCAGGTGACGCCGGGTATCCTCTCGAGCCATTTCTTATGGTGCCATATCGCTCTGCTGTAGAAGGAAGTCCAGAGGCTACCTTTAATACAAAACATGCTAAAGCGAGAAATATAGTCGAAAGAACTATTGGTGTATTAAAAAATCGCTTTCGATGTCTTCTTGGCGCCCGTCAACTTCACTACAAACCTGCCAAAGCGATTAAAATAGTAAATGTATGCGCTGCCCTTCATAATATATGTATAGAATATGGCATGGAAGATACGTTTCCTGATCCCATCAATTTAGAAAACCAACAAACCGATTTTGAAGTGCACGACGCAGAAAACATGGGATCTCCAGAGGCCATTGAAATAAGGGAGCAAATAAAACGAAGCTTTTTTTAGTTCAAAAACGTTATAATTCATTTAAAAAAAAAAATACTAAAAATAAAAACAAATTAAACACAAAACAATTCAGTCTAAGAAAAAAATAGTACTTATTTATATAAAAAGCGAATAAAATAAAAAGTAAATAAGAAAAAAATCAATAAAATATAGTAAAAAGTTATTATTCATTCTTTTTAAGCAGTTGCAGTTCTTTTTCTTTTATCATAATTTTTATTTTTTTTATTTTCATCTCATTCTCGTGCATTTCTTTTTCTCTTTTATCTTTTTCTTCTAATAATTTAATTTTTTTTTCCTCAACTTCTAATAGTTTTTTTTGATATTTGGAAACATCTCTCATGGAGTGTTTCACCGATGACAGAGTATTCGATATGTCCGCCAGTAGTTTCCCCTGATTAGCACTGTGCTTCTCAAGCAGCTCTTGACGTTCCATGAAATTAGACGTTGATTTCTTGGGAACGGCTTTTTTTCTTTTTGTAGAGTTGGAACTCTCTGTCGGTATGGAATCTCTTTCGACCATTACCTGTTGCTTAGTGCTTGTGGAGGGACCTTCGCATTGTTGTGGCTCTTCTTCCTCATCAGTTTCCAAAAACTCACGTATCTCCATTTCTACCGTTTCGTTTTCCTCCAACGTTTCCAATTCATTGCAAGGATTTTCTTTTCCTGCTCCCTGAACTGCGCCTTCCGGGTTGAGCTGTTTTTGAAATTGCAAGAGATTTGCCACTCTTTCCTCCAGGGGGCTGAGTGCACATTGCTTAAAAATTCCACCACCTGTAGCATTGCACTCAGCTTTGTTTTTTGACATTTTCTTTTTTACCTTATATTTAAGGTCTCGCCAAACCTGCACATAAATATGATGCTTTTATTACCTACTATTTAACATCCAATGTTTTCTTACCTTCTGCCAAGCTTCCCCTTGTCTTCTTGGTGGGCCAAAAGCATTTAGGACTTTTCCTATGCCATCCCATTGCTCCTTAAAATTGCACGGAACAGTGCCCCTTCGAAACCCTTTTGCCAGCGTAGGATTTTTTTCCAACAGTTCTAGCAATTTTTCGAACTGATTTGCGTTTGTTACTTTAATTTTTTCTTTATTTTCCATTTTCAACTTTTTTATTACTTTTCTGCGCGTTTAAATACCTTCAAGTCGTTATCAAAAATGAAGACGACAAAATCAGAGTCGCTTCGACACAATACCGACGTCAAATTTACTTACAGAATACCAAATATGTGTCAAAAGTTATCGATAAATACCGATGACGACAATGAGAATACCGAATTACAACGGACGACGCCAGGCGGCGTCGTTATGTGTCCACGACGACAACCGGAATAAGGGTGATTGTAAATCTCATGTTCATTGGATTTCGTCCATACAACACCCTCACAAATTTTTGTACAAAAGGTAATATTGTTTACGAGTTTTATTTGAAAATAATAAATTTTCGTATTTTTATTTATTTTCATCCTTGCTACGCAAACACCTCATTTATCGGCACTGAGTATAACTATGTCATTGTTTCCTTTCAGAAAATGTCTCGTTTGTCCCACTGTGTCAAGTACAAGTTTGTCTCGATTAGTCAGTTCCACTTTTTGTAAGTGGTCGACTATCAGCGACGCCAATTTTGTTCTTGCAATGTCTTGTTGTTCCCTGTTGTTTAGTTATTAGATATATTTATTGTTACCACACTTTAGCCTGCGACTGTAAAATGCATGATCTACCCAGCGATCAAATTAACAGACGGTCATTGGCCACTGTTATATGATAGCTTGTTATTTTATGCATTAACTGTTGTTGTTGCTGTGAACAAAGGTAAATGGAACTTGCATATTTTCCATGCACGCATATTCTGCGTAGTGAGCATTTTTGTTTATTTGCAAAATATTTCTATGGAAAATATTCAAGTTCGTGGTCAACGGTCCCATGCAGACCAGAATTGCTGATCTGCAATCAATACGGCAATACAAATTACCAATTAAATTTAAAGTAATTGTATAAATATTCAATAAAAATATTCACTGCTCGCCAGTCAGTCAGTTAAAGGAAATCAAACACTTTCTATTTTTTCTTTGTCAAAATTATTTAGAACCTTTCAGTTACAAGTGCTGAAAGGTATAACATTTATAATTAGTGTCAATTCTGATGTTACATTTGAATTGGTAAACACTAATAATTTAGTAATCTAACTCTACATTTTGGTGACCCCTACAATTTGAACACGCATCCTTTAAATACTGGACGCGGAACAAACATTTGGGTGGCCCCTACAATTTGAACGCGCTTCCTTTAAATACTGGACGGGGAACAAACATTTTGGTGACCCCTACAATTTGAACACGCATCCTTTAAATACTGGATGGGGAACAAACATTTTGGTGACCCCTACAATTTGAACACGCATCCTTAAAGACTGGAACAAACAGTTGGTAGCTCAAAACGCCGAAACTAGTTTACAACATCCTTCAGAAAATTAGCTTCTAAAGGAAGAAACCCGATCTACAGGCAGAACCTTTGCATCAATAAGGCACAATGGCTTCGGTGGACGAATTGGTGGTCATACAAGATGGCAACGCAATAGAACTACAGAAGGCTATTGCCAACATAAAGAAGGCTTCCTTAGATCGGCGCTCATTAGACTTCTACCAAAAGAAGTCAGACGAATTGAATGCTCTTTGGAAGGTCTTCGATAGTCAAGACAATGGGATTCGAAGACATCCTTCTATCAAGGACGACCATCCGTATCTCACAAAAGACTTATACGGATCCGTTGGGGCGAAGTTTAGGGCTGCAATGGAGGACATTGAGCTGACCATCAAGTCACTCAATGAATAATTCTGCACTGACAAACGGCGAAGCACCTACAGGAGATTTTTCACCTCATGGGCTGACTAGAAAAATCTCAGCTCGCATGTCGGCATTGAAAAGATTATTGGCAACACTTCCGTCAATCAATGAAAATGAAACTCAACAGTTTTATAAAATTCAAGTTGACAAGGCTATGGAGTCAGTTAGAGGAGTTATATGATCAATCATGGGTCCTGCTACAAAATCCCATGGCGAATGGTCTAGATCAAGAAGGCTACTACATCCTAAATGATATGGTTCTTAAGACGTTAACAATGCTCCACGTAATGTTCGATCAACAAAAAAATCCAGACACATGCAACTCATCAACACATGTTGCATCTATGTCACTACCACTCCCCAAAATTACGATTTCAAAATTTGATGGGGACTATGGAAAATGGAGTCAGTTTTTTTATATTTTTGAAACACAACACATTACTGCATTTGGGATCGAGTCCTAAGCCGTCAATCAAAACTAACAATCCACAACAAATTTCTAATATGCCTCCAGCAAACACAAAAGAAGTAATACCCAACACTACAAACGCAATCGTCTCATCAGCAGAAAAATTACCGCCGCGCAAGAGTTATGTCTTACTTGCAACAGCAAGAGTAAGAATAACAGCAGCCATTGGAAATTCAAGTGAATTTCGGGCAATTTTAGACTCCGGTTCTCAAGTCAACATTGCATCGGAGCGTGTCGTAAAAAGAATGTCTGTCTACCACTGAGGCATCACTATGTATTGACGGCATTGGGAACGGGCAAAGGAGAGCCACAAGACGCATAAATGTGAAACTGGAATCCAGAAATAACAAATATGCAACAGATTTAGAAGCATTTGTTCTTCCAATTATCGTTCCCGTACAACCAAGTCAACATTTTGACGTTTCAACATGGGGAATTCCTGATCCATATTTCTACCAACCAGGAAAAGTAGACATTTTGCTGGGTGCTGAATTTTATTTCAGTCTTATGAAAAATGGGAAATAGAACATTCTCATGAACTTCCAATACTTGTGAACACAGCTCTTGGCTTCAGTAGAAGCAGCAACATGCGCAGTATCTGCCACTAATTCTGGATCGTTCGAGAATGAAATGTTGAGCGATGTAATTGAGCGATTATGGAGAATGGAGGACGATGGACCTATTGAAAAGAGATTATCGCTGGAGGAACAACAATGTGAAGCACATTTCGTACAAAACGTCCAAACAAACAGTGAAAGACGGTTTATTGTGCGATTACCATTTCGCTAGAGTACAACTGCGTGGAAAGTCAAAAGAAATGGCCTACAACAGGTTCCTCAGCCTTGAACGTCGCCTACTGAAAGATCCGTCCATAAGAACACAATATATCAATTTCATGGAAGAATATAAAAATTTGGGCACATGACAAAAGTAGACACTAATTCTTTGTTTGCTCCTAACTATTTCCTCCCTCATCATTGTGTGCTGAAACCAGATAGCACAACCAAACTTCGTGCAGTTTTCGACGCTTCAGCTAAAACTTTACCAAATTATTCACTTAATGATTTACTGGTCCAAAAGTTCAGAGTGAGCTATTTTAAATACTCGCTCGTTTTCGATTACCACGATTTGCTTTCACAACAGATATCGAAAAAATGTATCGTCAAATTTTTATACATCCAGATGATCGGAGATACCAGATAATTTTATGGAGAACGGATCCCTCATCTCCCATTAAATATTACCAACTCAACACAGTCACCTACGGAACGCGAGCAGCTCCATATCTGGCCACTAAATGCCTTCAAAAAATTGCAAATGAAAACGAATTCAGTTATCAGTTAGGTGCCCAGGTACTCAATGACTGTTTTTACGTAGATGATGGGCTCGGAGGATCGAACAGTTTAGCTACAGCTATTGAATCTCAACGACAGCTAATCCACATATTGAAAAAAACATGGATTTAATTGTCGTAAGTGGAGTGCAAATCATCATCAGGTGCCCAGGTACTCAATGACTGTTTTTACGTAGATGATGGGCTAGGAGGATCGAACAGTTTAGCTACAGCTATTGAATCTCAACGACAGCTAATCCACATTTTGAAAAAACATGGATTTAATTGTCGTAAGTGGAGTGCAAATCATCCTCAACTTCTTCAAAACATTCCGCAAGACGATCGTGAAGTGAATCTCGACTTCAACAGCAGCGATAGAGACTCTATCAAAACTCTTGGTCTAATTTGGTTACCAAAGACTGACCCCTTTGCATTAAGGTAAAGGTGGAACTAGTAAAGGTCTCTTCAAAAAGGACAGTATGTTCCGATTTGGCAAAACTGTGTGATCCGCTTGGACTTTTGGCACCAGTCGTACTTAAGGCGAAAATGTTCATTCAACATTTGTGGCAGCTTAAATTAACGTGGGACGAATGCCTCCCATCAGATATAAACTCAACATGGAATAATAATAATGGAATAATCTTCAAATATCTCGTCACATATTCAAAGGTGGCATCCCACTGACCACACAGTTACACATTTTTGCGGATGCATCCGAGAAGGCATTTGGGGCTGCAGCATATTTATGAGCAACATTTAAGGAAACTTATTTGTCTCTTGCCGTGAGCGGACGTGTTCTCTTTGGCTCTCGTAAAAAAAATCAAAATAATCGAATATTATTATTGTTTATACCAAAAATAAACATAATATTACCTTTTTTCTTGTCTTGCCTAAATTTATATTTTTCTATTATAATCCTTTGAATTCCTAAAATGTAACTAAAAATCTCCTGATTACTTATTTAAGTCAAATGCATTCATAAGCTCGTTAACATAAAATTCCAAAATTTAAGTTATCGATACCAAACAGAAGATACAACTTCCGTAAAAAATTGTATATCTACCTTCTTGTTCTTTGTCAACTTTCGCACTGGTAAGATCGAATATCAGAAAAAATAAATCTGTTGAAATCCATAAAATCCTAACACAATTGTTTTTTTGTTCTTCCTATTCCATTTCGTTACATTGTTTGGATTTCGTTCTTCTAAAACTGGTTTGGAGTAACAAAGTCCACAATTAATTGTACTTGTGACTTTGTTACATTTTGGCTCAAGAGACGTTTCATTTCTTATCCAGATTGATTCCGCTCCCGCACATATACACAAACATTTTGGTCCACTTCGAGCCGGATTTGCATATTTGGAGTCAACATTTCATAGGAAACTCTCTGAGAAGATCATATCCAACTCTACCAACTCCACTCATCTTTAGTGAAATACAAACAGGTTGGTTTACATTTTGCTTTGTTCTCCAATTTATTATGTTTGATAGTGCGATAGAGTAAATCTAAAAAAACGTGGTGTGTTAAATGATTTTTATTGCATAAATAAAACGCCCACGTGTTGCTTAAAAGATATAAATAAATATATAAAGTATCTAAATCGTCCAATTTGAGGAAACTTAAAGTGCGTCCAAGTCAGCAGCAATTAGCCACGGATTACAGGCAAATAAAAGAAATTATCGGCGCTTCAGAGGAGGAAAAGGCAGTCTGGGGACATTCGTATGAGGCAAGGATTCTAGGAGGTTTTTTTTGGTATGTGGCAGGCTATAAATTGGTGAGTTCTGTGTGATATTTATTTTAACAAGTGCGATAATGTGTTTTGGCGGTCGAAAAGCATGTGTTATTTACATAATGTTGTTGCTTTAAGCTCGCAAAAGCTCCCTGTTAAAGCACTGTAATCGAAACCAGTGCTGTAAAGCTTTACAGTGATTAGGAATCAACATACATATGTATGTATTCAGTGTTGAGATTGATAAGTTAACTATCATATCTCTTAATTGTGGGAGAACCTTCGGTTGATTCACTCTTGTGATCACTCATTACTCGAGTAACACACATTCTCTTCTTCTCTTCCATTAAAAGCACACAGTGTAATTGTGAATGTGTGAAATACGTTCCACACACAATTATATCACTCAATCGCTCAGTCACAACATTTTTATTTGTACGTGCGTATGTTTGTATCCACATGTACCAACTCTACTTGATTCGTAAATCTCTGAGAAGCCCGTTTCCACATATTCCCTTACGAAAGTAGGTCATTGACTGACCTAGTTTTGTTTTGTATCTTTTGGGCGAACAGCTGATTGACTTGAGAATTTCTTTTTATTTGTATCTTAGATATTTATAAAGCCGTCTAACAACCCAGACAACGATTTTGTTGTCAATTAACATTGACTTTGCAGTGGAAGAAAATCACGTTGAAGCGGAGATTTTCTGACATTTCTTCTTTGAAATTGGCACTTTTGTGTTTTTCCATTCATGGTTGAAATTACGATATTTTTCGCCTAATACATTGGATATTTGTCCGAATCCACATATTAATACCTTGTTTTCGGGAAAAAATATTTTTTTTAATTCTTGCAATCGTTATTGCCTCGTATTTGTATTAAATATTGTTTTTCCCAGTCATCTTTATACATATAAACGCCTTCCATTTTCTGCGCTTCATAACATTCATTCTGTTTGCATTTCTATAGTTTATTATTATTGTACTGTCCTGCTGGTTAGTATATACATTATTATATAGTAATTTAACTGAGGTTTTGATTCTGTTAAGTTTTTTTCCATATTTTTGAATTACGATTCATTATGTCCCTTGACAAGTTTATTCGCTTAGCAGACAGCCTAGTTGAGTTTGAAGCCAGTCTGAACGATAAACAAGTTCCAATGTCTTCGATTCATTCAATTGAAACCCATAAGGACGAGCTGAAGTCTATTTGGGCAAAACTCAAGCTGTCATATGAAAAATGTCTTTATGATATCGAAAGCGAAGTCATTGATGACGGGAATAACGGAGAAGGGTCAGATCCAACGAAGAAAGGTGGCGGCGGGGTAGAGGCCGAAGATAGCTCCTATATAGAGACGGTAAAACACAAGTACAGAAGCGCTTATATATCATATTGCCGTTGCAATACGCGGTTAGGTGAGCTGGTTCAGGAGCTTTCCCCTTCTACAAATGAGGCTTCTAATTCCGGTAGTACGCAGTACGGGTTTAAACTTCCTCCATGCGAAATTCCAGTGTTCAATGGTGACTATACGTCCTGGCCTACCTTCCGGGATATGTTTACGACAGTGTGTATTCGTAATCCCAGGCTTAGTTCGGTTGAGAGACTTTTTCATTTGAATCAACGAACTCAAGGTGAAGCAAACGACATCGTCAAAAAAGTTCCACTGACGAATGAAAACTTCACATTGGCATGGGAAAACCTTTGCTCTCGGTATGAGAACAAGAGAGTACTTGTTAATATTCAATTGAAAACTTTGTTTAATCTTTCGCCCATTTCCAATGAGTCTGCAACCGCCCTTAAAGCTCTCCAAAGAGACATAAATACATGTATATCCCTTCTTAAACTATACGAGATAGATGTAGATAGTTGGGATCCAATATTTGTATTTATTTGTTCGAACTGCCTTCCAAATATTACACTGACCTTATGGGAACAGACTTTATCGACAAAATCCCTCATTCCTCCGTGGTCAAAGTTAGATTTATTCCTTACGAATAGACATAGAACCCTGGAATCCGTTTCAGAGATCAGGAAAACTTCCGATTATCCCTTGTCTACTTTGAAACACAAGCACAGTGGTGGCCAGAAATCGATTAACAGGGGGAATCCTAATAATGTTCGTACCTTTCAAAACAAGGTAACTAACCCGAAGTGCCACCTTTGTCCCGAAGAATCACACAAATTTCGAGACTGCCCTAGGTTTATGAAAATGAATCAGGCTCAAAGATTTGCTGAGGTAAAAAAGAACAATTTATGTATAAACTGTTTCTCGAAAAACCATTCTGTGAAGAATTGTCAGAATGGAAAATGTCGCAAATGTGGAAAGGAGCATAACACATTGCTCCATAGAGATACAGAAATACCCCAGTCTCTTGTGGTTCAGAACAGGCTTAAAACTAACCTCAGTCCGAACTCTGCGCCATTTCCTTCAACTTCCACAACAATACAGTCCACTAATTCGCCTGGACATGGCGTAGTGCAGGCATGTTTTTCCACAAACACTAAGGGTGTTTTATTGGGTACTGCGATTGTCAAAATATGTCATAATGGATTGACATATAGGGCAAGAGCTCTTGTAGATTCGGGATCTGAAGGAACTTTCATCTCGGAAAAGCTGTTTCATACTTTGAAACTTCCGTTCAGGCGAACAAGTGCCAAAATTTCTGGTTTAAATAACACCATTTCTGCAGCAGTCCAGAAGGAATGTTCCTTCACTTTGTGTTCTATTACTGATGACAGTATAGAAATTTCTGCCTCTGCTTTAGTAGTCCCTCATTTGTCTGGCAGTCTTCCTTCTAGAACTATTGATCCTACATCGCTTTCCGACTTACCTGATATTCGACTAGCAGATCCGCGATTTTACGAAAGTTCGAAAATTGATGTTTTGCTGGGTGGGGACTTGCTCCCTACTATAATGATGTCCGGTATCCAACGACACGTTTGCGGGTCCCTAGTTGCTCAAGAGACTGTTTTCGGCTGGATCCTTACCGGACCAGTACCTCATCAATCTAATTCGTCCTTACATGCAATTGTTTCGTATTTTTGCGAAATCTCTCTCGATAAAGAGATTTCACGCTTTTGGGCGGTGGAGGATATTCCTCGGAAGAAATTTGCGTCACCTTCTGATAACTTTTGTGAAAGTTTGTACGTTCGTACGACAAAACGCAATGCAGAAGGAAGGTACGTAGTTTCGCTTCCATTTAAAGAGGATTATCCTGAGAAGATTAGCATTGGTCAATCCAGAAACAATGCAATGGCCCAATTTTTTAGAAACGAAGCTCGTCTTGTGAAGTCACCATTGTTTAAAGAGGAGTACGACAATGTTCTAGAAGAATATTTAACTTTGGATCATATGTCGAAGGTACCACCTCCTGCTTGTTCAGGCTATCCAGGATATTACTATCTGCCGCATCATGCGGTTATAAAGCCCGAAAGCACGACTACTAAAGTCCGCGTAGTATTTAATGCTTCATCCGCTACTTCCAACGGCTTGAGCCTAAATGATATTTTGCACATTGGTCCAGTTTTGCAAAATGATCTCACTACACTTATACTTAAGTGGAGATTTTTCCAATATGTCTTCAATGGCGATATAACTAAGATGTATCGTCAGATTTTGGTACATCCAGACCACACCCCATTTCAGCGTATCATCTTTCGAAAAAATCCTGATGATGTTGTCCAAGACTATGAACTTAAAACGGTCACGTTTGGGGTTAAATGTGCACCTTATCTGGCAATCCGCACACTTAAACAGCTAGCTGACGATGTCCAGCCATATTATCCTTTGGCTAGCGAAATACTTCGACATTCCATGTATGTTGATGATGCCCTAGTAGGCGCACATTCGATTTCAGATGCAATTGAGGCCAGAAACCAACTAATTCTAGCTTTGGAAACAGCCGGCTTCTCTATGAGAAAATGGACAGCGAATTCGAAAAACATTATAGCTGACCTCCCAGCTGATCATTTATTATGTGAAGACTTTCTTGTTTTCGATAATTCCAGTACTGCGAAGACATTAGGCATTCGCTGGAACGCGATGTCTGATTCATTTTATTTTTCCATTAATCCATTTCCACAATCATGCAAATATACAAAACGGGAGGTACTGTCACAAATATCCAAACTGTTTGATCCAGCTGGATGGCTATCGCCCTGTATTATAATCGCTAAAATTATAATGCAAAGAATATGGATGGAACGCACTGATTGGGATGAAGTCATTCCTTCTGAACCTTTATCTCACTGGAAACATTTTCAATCCAATTATCCCTTAGTAAATGCAATTGAAATTCCTCGATGGGTTAAATATAGCCCTGGAAGTGAAATAGAATTCCATGGGTTCAGCGATGCTTCCGAAAAAGCGTACGCTGCTGCCCTTTATGTTCGCATTAGAAAAAATAATTCCATATCCGTTTCTTTAATATCATCCAAAACTAAAGTCGCTCCAATTAAGACATTATCCATTCCAAGATTGGAATTGTGTGGTGCCGCATTATTATCAGAAATGGCTGATAATATAATTCCTCAACTGGGCGTAGACAACTACTCCATAACATGTTGGACAGATTCAACTATTGTACTCTCATGGCTGGCTAAACCTCCATGTTTTTGGACTACCTTTGTGGCAAATAGAGTGTCCAACATAACACAAGTAGTTAATCCAATCCATTGGCACCATGTGAGTTCCGAATCTAATCCTGCAGATTTGGCCAGCAGGGGTGTATATCCTCAAGATCTCGTTGACAATGAATTATGGTGGCATGGGCCTGAATGGCTTAGTGATCATTCGGACACTTGGCCTAAACCTTTCACGCTCTCACAGAATGACATTGATCTCGAAAGAAAGTCAGTGAACGTTCACTTCTCCTATTTTAGCAATTTCGAAGACATTTTAGACCGATTTTCATCATTTCCGAGAGCTCTTCGTGTAGTGGCATATATCTACCGATTCCTTTACCGTACTCATCCTAAGTATCGTCCAAATTATGTCAGAGAAACGTGGGTAATCTCGACTTCGGAAATCCTAATGGTCCAAAATCGATTATTATCCATGAGTCAAAAGGCTTTCTATCCCAATGAGTACATGGCATTGTCTGCCAAAAAGCCCATTGCATCGTCCAGTTCATTGCTGAGTCTTAATCCATTTATTGATTCAGAAGGCATATTACGAATATGTGGAAGACTCGAAGCGTCATACAATGAGAGACATCCTGTAATAGTGCCCTACAATTGCCAATATTCTCGCATGTTGGTAAGATTCATACATGAAATTTCACTTCATGGAGGTAACCAATTGGTTCTTAGACTAGTGCGAACACAATTCTGGATTCCGAAGGTCAAGAACTTAA
Organism: Polietes domitor; assembly: GCA_947397865.1. NCBI lineage: Eukaryota > Metazoa > Arthropoda > Insecta > Diptera > Muscidae > Polietes > Polietes domitor. Next base: position 104,721,709 of record OX377619.1, read on the forward strand.
TTAAATCCATAATAAATCACTGTAAGCCATGTATTTTGTATAAACGTAGATGTCAAATTCAACTAATGTCGTCATTACCGCCTGAAAGATCTGACATTTCACGTCCATTTACACATACAGGCTTAGATTTTGCAGGTCCGTTCGATATAAGGAATTACACTGGAAGAGCATGCCTTATAACGAAAGGATACGTGTGTGTTTTTGTCTGCTTTTCCACCAAGGCAATACACCTCGAAGCTACATCCAACCTTTCAACTTCTGCTTTTTTAGCGGCCTTTAGTCGATTCGTTTCACGTCGCGGATGTCCGTTGCATCTCCACTCTGACAACGGTACGACCTTTGTGGGCGCTTCCAAGATCATAGCAAAAGAATTTATCCAAACATCCCAACAGGCCGTTACGTCAAGTTATGCTCATCAAAATATAACTTGGCACTTCATTCCACCAGGAGCGCCACATATGGGTGGCCTCTGGGAAGCAGGGGTAAAAAGCTTTAAACTCCACTTTCGGAAAATTGCTGGGAATAATAAATATACTTTCGAAGAATTCCAAACTCTATTATCCAAAATAGAAGCATGCTTAAATTCTAGACCATTGTCCCCTATGTCGCAAGAACCATCCGACTTAACGGCACTCACTCCAGGTCATTTTTTAATAGGTTGCCCTATATTAGTTCCTATAGATCCTTCTATCCAGGAAGCTCCGATGTCTTTGGTCAATCGTTGGCAAAGACTAAAGATAATCCACCAACACCTTTGCACTCGGTGGAAGGAGGAATACCTTAAGGAATTGCATAAACGCAATAAATGGCAAAAACCAACAGAGAATCTGCAAGAGGACATGTTGGTCGTTATAAGGGATGAAAATTTGCCACCAAATTCTTGGAGACTAGGAAGAATTAGTAAAGTATATCCAGGGACTGATAGCAAGGTACGCGTCGCAGATATTATTACTGAAAGAGGTGTAATAAGAAGACCTATAGCTAAGTTGGTAGTTCTTCCATTCGAATCCAATTCATCTTAGGGTATCGATTTGTGTTTTTCCATTAAATTTCTCAAGAAATTGTACTGTTTCTGTTTATAGTAATATGCGAGGTAACAACAACATTAACAAAAGACAAAATTCGCAACACCGTAACAACCACAAAGACCATCCATTTCTATGCCGAATCTGCCGGAAACCTCATTCGCTTAAAAAATGTTATCGCTTTTTGGGGATGAATGTGTATAAACGTCAAGAAGTGGTGCGGACTTACGGGTATTGTGAAAACTGTTTGGCGCATGTTCATTCCGAAGGAGAGTGTTTTACGAAGACCGGTTGCCGAAAATGCCAGAAAAATCATCACACGCTTCTCCATACCCACCCCATGCTCGAGAAACCGTCTAAAAAACGGTCGAATTTTACAACTACGACACAAACTGCTTCATCACATTCCAACCAACTAAAAAATAATCCAAAAATTCAACCAAAAACAACATCCAAATCCCAAAACACTTCACTTTCTTCCATTTTAAAACAAAATTCGGTTACCTTACTTCCTACAATTTTAGCGAAAATAGACACAAAGAATGGAAAAAGTGTTGTGAGATGTCTATTGGATTCAGGCTCTCGGAGCAGTTGTATTTCATCGAAAACCGTTGAAAAGATGGGTCTAACTACGTTGGCTCTCGAAGATGAAACTATTTGTCCATTAACTTTGAGCTCTATCCATGACTCTGATATCCAAAACGAAGTCATCCTAAAAATGACTAATCGAATTGCTATCCATACACCAAGTAAATCATTACCACATTCATTAAAGGGAAAATTCCATAACTTAATGTTGGCAGATACTAGATTCTACCGAACTGCACCTATAGATATTATATTGGGTGTTGACATCTACTCTCGGGTTATTAGCGAAGGTGTACTGAATCGAGATGGACTGCCCACCGCTCAAAATACGACTTTTGGTTGGACACTTTATGGACTTTGCCCTGTTTGAATTGAAAATACTTGTAAGATATATGTATCCATATTTATTTTCCTACGTTACGAAAAGACACTGAATTCCATTATCAAATACTCTTGCACTATCATGAGAACATCATAACAAAATGTAAATAAACCTTTATTTAAAACCTTTTATATTTATTTTTCTATATATAATGAAATTGAATTTGAATTTTCTACATGCATAATTTCTATTGTTCCTAATGAAAATCTAAAATTAATATTAAGATAGAATAAATATACTTCTGTAAACGGAAAGGTATTATATTATGGTCCAAACATTGTCTTGATTGCAGTCGTACTGCAAGGCGGGCGGTAATGTTTATACCAAAAATAAACATAATATTACCTTTTTTCTTGTCTTGCCTAAATTTATATTTTTCTATTATAATCCTTTGAATTCCTAAAATGTAACTAAAAATCTCCTGATTACTTATTTAAGTCAAATGCATTCATAAGCTCGTTAACATAAAATTCCAAAATTTAAGTTATCGATACCAAACAGAAGATACAACTTCCGTAAAAAATTGTATATCTACCTTCTTGTTCTTTGTCAACTTTCGCACTGGTAAGATCGAATATCAGAAAAAATAAATCTGTTGAAATCCAAAAAATCCTAACACAATTGTTTTTTTTCTTCCTATTCCATTTCGTTACATTGTTTGGATTTCGTTCTTCTAAAACTGGTTTGGAGTAACAAAGTCCACAATTAATTGTACTTGTGACTTTGTTACATTTTGGCTCAAGAGACGTTTCATTTCTTATCCAGATTGATTCCGCTCCCGCACATATACACAAACAATTATCAATTATAATAAAGAATTGAGCGACTGAACGCTAACATAAAATAAAAGTGTTGTGTACCCGATCTAATTTGATTGTTGTGTACAAACAAAAAATCAAAAGAATAAAATACAAAAAAATAAACAATCAAGGCAGTGTTGTGCGTGTTGTTGTTGTGCAAATCGAAAAACAGCCAACAACAAAACCTCAGTGTGTGTATGAGTTCAACAAACTCAAGTGAGGAACGGCGGCTAAGCCTAAACGGGAGGAATGCATACATTCATCTGACAACAGATGAGAGTGTGAAAAATAACAAAAAAGAACGTGATGACAGTTTGTATTTAACCGCGAAACCCCTTGACCGAGCGCGCTCTTATTCTCCACAATTGTCTGACCAAATGTCAGAGAAAAGAAACGAAATTACGAAAAGAAATACAGGTATAAATATCGAAATGTCTAAAAGTATGCTTTTAAATAAGTGTAGTAATGTGGATACACAGAAAGAAAAGAGTGCTGATATAAATGTGTCAAAGGGCGCGATCCCCAAAATAAATCTGACAGCCGTCGATAATAAAATCCAAACGGGTATAGATAGATACGTACTCGTCAATAAACGTAAGTCCAGCCCTAGGTCCTCACGACAAGAACCATCCTCAAAAATGCATAAAGGATACATTCCGGTAAGTCAAAACCGTTTCTCACTTCTCAGCACTGAGGACGCCACTGACCAAGGAAATGAAATTGTCAAGGAATTCAAACCTCCTCCAATATACTTACGAGAGCAGACATCGAATGTGCTCGTTAATAAGCTTTCCCAGCTAGTAGGAAAAAATAATTTTCATGTAACTACTATACGAAGGGGAAATGTCCAAGAGACGAAAGTACAAACGTACTCTGAGTCCGTCTACAGGAAAATGGTCGAACTATTCGACAAAGAAAAGAAAAATTATTACACTTATCAACTTAAAAGCTCTAAGGGGTTAGTTGTAATAATAAAGGGAATTGATAGTTCTGTATTACCAGAAGAAATAAAAAAAGAACTCGAAGAGGAAGAATATGAAGTAAAGTCGGTTATAAATATCCTTAACAAAAAAAAATGACACAGCCCATGTTTAAAGTGGAATTAACATTTGAGTCGTCAAGAATAAAAAAGAAGGGTGCGACTCACCCAATATATGATCTGCGGTATCTGTGCAGTCGTCGAATAAGAGTAGAGGAACCGCTAAAGCGCAGGGATCCTCCTCAATGTACCAATTGCCAGGAATTCGGACACACCAAGACCTACTGTAAGTTGCCTTCAGTGTGCGTCAGGTGTAGCGATGTGCATAAATCTTTGGAATGTCCACATTCCAAAGAAGACTCTAGTGCAAAAATATGTAGTAACTGTGGTGAAAATCACACGGCAAATTATAGAGGCTGCCCTGTGTACATCCACATGAGAAAAGCCACCAACGCAACTAGACCAAAGCCTGTGTACTTACAGTACCAGCCTGCACCCTACCCGAACCTGAAGACCATAGCCCCTATGGTAAATGCTAGCTCTAGCAACAAGACTCTGTCCCGAGTCCAATCTAACACAAATCCTACTAATTTATCATACGCCCGTACGCTAAAAGAAGGTACTTCCGTAAGTCAAAATTTTCCCTCGGAAAATTCAAAGTCTGTGTACTCACAGTACCAGCCAGTACCCAATCTAAACCTGAAGACCAGATCCCCTATGGTAAATGCTAGCTCTAGCAACAATCTCTCGTACGCTTGTACGCCGCAAGAAGATGCTCCCTTAACTTCAAATTCCTCCCTGGAAAACTCAATTGAGAAAATGATAGAAACCATGAATAACTTTATGTTGAGTATGCAAAATATGATGCAAGAAATGATGAGAAATCAGAGCATGCTAATGCAAATTGTACTGAATCAAAAATAAATCCATTGCGAATTTGTTTTTGGAACGCAAACGGCCTAAGCCAGCACAAACATGAAGTAGATAATTTTCTTCGACACCAAAAAATCGACATACTTCTTGTCTCAGAGACACATTTTACTATAAGGAACTGTTTTAGAATAAACGGATATTGTACTTACGACACAAAACACCCGAGCGGTAAAGCCTGTGGTGGCACAGCTGTTATTGTGCACAATAGGGTAAGGCATTGTCCAATACAGGAATATAGAACAGAGCACATACAGGCTACGTCAATCAACCTCACAAATATGAACATTGTGATATCAGCAATTTATTGCCCTCCGAGATATAATATAAACAGTGCTCAATTTGTAGACTTCTTCTCTACACTAGGGTCGAAATTTATAGCAGCTGGTGACTATAACGCCAAACATACCTATTGGGGTTCACGAATTACCCTTCCAAGAGGTAGGCAATTATTAAGTGCGATGTCACGCGCTAAACTAGACGTTATTTCTAGCGGCCAGCCGACATACTGGCCCTCAGACTTAAGCAAAATACCTGATTTAATCGACTTCGCTATAGTCAAGAATATAAGACGTGATCAAAGTTCCATATATACTTCATTCGATCTTTCTTCTGATCACTCCCCTTCAATTATGACATTGTTCAATATCAAGTCAGAAAATGAGAACGAAGTGCATAACTTTCCTAACAGACGCACGAACTGGATGAAATACAAAAAGTATGTTAGTACACATATTCAGGACATTTGTTTAAAATCTGAGGATGAAATAGAACATGCCGTTAACCTCTTTAATGATATTGTGAACAATGCAGCTAAGGTGGCAACACCGAAAGACATTAATGGAGGTGGCAACCCTGTAAACTGCCCAAGGGATATTGAAGCCCTTATTAGAGAGAAAAGAAAGCTTAGAAGGGAATGGCAGAGATATCGCTCCTCAACTCTGAAGTGTCGACTCAAGCATTGCCAGAAAAGATTAACGTCTGCCCTTAAGGCAAAGGAGGAATCTGCCCTCAAAATCTACCTGCAGAATTTAGATCCAACAGAGAGAAGTGATTTTAGCCTCTGGAAGGCCACAAAAGATATGCCCTATTGCCCGCTACGCCTTCAGAATGGCAGTTGGGCAAAAAGCACTGAAGAGAAGGTCAATGCATTTGCCAACCACTTGGAAGAGGTATTTACACCAAATAGTGGACCATCTTCTGTCAATCCGCCCGAGATAGACGAAATGGTCCCTCACCCACTGCGTCTCAGGTTTAAAATCATAGAAGAATCTATTAAAGACCTTGAAACTAAAAAATCCCCTGGTAAGGATGGAATTACAGCGAGAATGATTAAAGAGCTTCCTCATTCAGCAATGAAAACTATTCTATTTATCTTTAATAGTATTTTGCGTACGGGCTACTTTCCAACATCTTGGAAGAGGTCTGAGATAGTAATGATTCCAAAGCCCGGAAAGGACTTAACTCAGGTTAAGTCATACCGTCCGATAAGTCTACTGTCGATATTGTCAAAAATGTTTGAGAAAATTCTATTGATGAAGATTACACCATACATAGAAAATAGCGGAATTATACCCGATCACCAATTCGGGTTTCGTAAAAGCCACAGTACCATAGAGCAAGTACACCGTATTGTTACTGTTATTAGAAGGGCGTTTGAGAACAAGCAGTATTGTTCCGCCCTCTTCATAGACATTTCCCAGGCGTTTGACAAAGTTTGGCATGATGGACTTGTGCATAAAATAACTCGTTTGCTGCCAAATAACACACACAAATTGCTCAAAAACTATTTAACAGATAGATCGTTTGAAGTAAGATTGAAAGGCAAATTTTCTAGCCCTAAGAAAATAACTGCAGGCGTCCCTCAAGGTAGTATTCTGGGACCCATCTTGTATATCTTATATACGGCAGATATGCCGACGAGTTCTCTTACACATACTTCCACGTTTGCAGATGACACTGCTTTCGTTAGTGTCCACAAAGACTCAACAATTGCGTCTTATCAATTGCAGTCACACGTCCGTGTGCTTCAAACGTGGTTAGTGAAATGGAGGGTAATGGTAAATGCAACAAAGTGCACACATGTCACGTTTACCCTGAGAAGAGACACTTGTCCACCAATTGATATATTTAATAACAGTATACCTCAAAAGGCAAACGTAAAGTACCTTGGAATTCATTTGGACCGCCGTCTTACATGGGCATACCATATTGATTCCAAAGTAACCCAGATAAAGCTGAAATTGCTACGGCTACAATGGCTTATTGGACCACGGTCTGCTCTAGACCTTGAATATAAAGTCCTTATTTACAAATGCATTATAAAACCCATGTGGACATATGGTATCCAGCTTTGGGGTTCAGCGTGTGCATCTAATGTCAATAAGCTACAGAGAAGCCAGTCAAAAATTCTACGATTGATTACGAACGCCCCTTGGTACATCAGAAATGGAAACATTCATAAGGACTTTAACATCCCAATGATCAAAGAAGAAGTCAAGAGATACTGCCGGAGCTACGTTTCTAAGCTACACATCCATCTAAATACGCTCGCTCGAGAGCTGCTAAATTATGAAGGACACAGCCGTCTGAGGAGAAGAAATACCCTAGATCTAGTTTAGAATTTTGAATTGTCACAATGCTAATGTAATATTTTGATAAAACTTTTATTACATACTTTTGCAAACTCTTGCTGGTTATATACTGTAAATAACCTTTAGAATAAGAATCCTAGGTTAAGATTTGAATACTTATTGTTATTTTCACAAGTTATGAAAGATACAATAAATAACAAAAAAACGAAAAAAAAACATTTAAGGATAATAGAGTGATGACGCGTCTCGAGTAGCACCCCTCAAAAAACAAACATTGCCAAGGTTAGAGCTGTGCGCAGCATTGTTAGCAGCAGAATTGTCACACAGACTACGAAAAGATATGAAGATAAATGATCTACCAATTTTCTTATGGACTGATTCTGAGATTGTACTAGCTTGGATAAACTCCCAATCATCATCATTCCAAACATTTGTTGGAAATAAGATATCACAAATTCAGACACTGAGGTTACCAGAACAATGGAGACACGTCAGTTCCTACGACAATCTAGCGGACGTTCTATCGAGAGGTTTATCTGCAAGGGCTCTTGCAGAGTGTCACCTATGGTTTCAAGGACCTCTTTTTCTACATGGAAGACAAGAATTCTGGCCAACAAAATTATTGTCTCAACTGCAAATTTCCACTGATCTTGAAAGGAAAAAGAATAAATCGATGGTATTAGCAGCAACCAGAAACTTTGAGTTTATATACAAAATTTAACACAGAGGCTCGTTCCGGAGACTACAGAGAATATTATCTTACGTTCTTCGTTTCATTTGAAATTCCACTCTACAAAAACCACTAAGACCACACCTAAGGGCACTGAACCGAGAGAACTCGATGCGGCACTTATAGTTATTATGCGGACCACCAAGGCATTGATTTTGAAGCCGAATTAAACAAATTGGAACAACGTCAAGACATTGGCAAACAAAGTGCCATCACCAGTTTGTCCCCCTTTATTGACAACAAAGGAATCATTTGAGTTGGAGGACGATTAGAAGAATCAACTCTACCGTATGATGCCAAGCATCCAATATTGTTGCGATACAACGACATATTGGTCAAACTAATATTCAAGATGATGCACGAAGAAAACAAGCATTGTAGTCCACAGACCTTATTAGGAATCATGAGGCAGAGATTCTGGCCAATAAAAGGAAAAATAACGGCAAGGGCCATTGTACAAAAATGCATACGTTGTAACAAGGCTCGTCCTCAATTGTGGCACCAGATTATGGGCAACCTTCCACAAGAGTGACTCCTAAGACCATTTATCAATGCGGGAGTCGATTACTGCGGCCCGGATTCACTACAAAGACAGAGGAAAGCAACCAACGACCAACATCGCTGTATTTTGTTGTTTTGCCACCAATTCACTTCGAGCTTGTAAGTGAATTATCAACCATTATCAATTTATAGGGGCATTAAAACGTTTTATCAGTCGAAGAGGACGTCAGAATATATACAGCGACAATGCAACAAATTTCTTTGGTGCTAGAAATCAACTTCCGGAACTTACTGAGTCAATTTACTCAAAAGATGGACAGCAATCAATAGTTTCAACATGCAGCTCAAAAGGAATAACATTTCATTTTATTCCACCCAGAGCTCCTCATTTCGGTGGAAAGCAGCTGTGAAATCTGCAAAGCACCTTTTAATCCGGAGTGTAGCCACAAGTTCATTGACTTATGAAGAACTGGAGACAGTAGTCGTTGAAATAGAAGCAATATTGAATTCACGACCTTTGACACCGATGTCTAACATCTACTGATCGGTCTAACATCTACTGATCGGTGAGGCTCCCAGAGCACCTGTGGATAGCGAATCCAGTTCAAAAAATATTTCACTTCTGTCCCGATGGGAACTCGTAACACAATTAAAACATGATTTCTGGAAACGATGGTACAGTGAATATCTGCACGAGCTGCAACTGCGGTAGAAATGGAGAAAGCCATCTCTTAACATCAAACCAGGAGACATGGTCATCATTAAAGAAGACAACACGCCCGTCATGAAATGACCATTAGGACGAATAACTCACGTTTATTCAGGAAACGATGGATCTACACAGGTGGCCTATATATAAACTGCAGGAAGTTTCAAACGCGCAATTCATCGTCTTGCCTTACTTCTTATTGAAAATGGCCAACAACTTGGTCCAGACGAACTTCAATGAGTCACAAACTCTGATCAAAATTCAAATGAACCGGAAGCAAAAAGACAATGATTACCTGGATCTGTACATATTTCAAACGTCGACGTCACTCCCACCGATTGCAAACCTCTAGCGAAGCCAACACGACGACGTCTTTCGATACCAGCTATATTAATAACAATATTATTGATCCTTCCATTTGTCATATGTAATCCAGTGAAGGTAGAAAACTTTCCGGAGACAACAGGTATCCACTTTGAACAAATCGGTAAATGCAACAAAATATCAAGCGTACGTAGCGTACACTTGTAATATTTTATGAGTTAGGGCCATTAAAAAGGGAGATACAGGCACTACAAAATGGTACAATGGCCCTTCAACACATATGTGAACAAATTCAACAACAACGTGAGTGCGAAGATCTTGTTAGACACTTCCAACACATTAACACGGAAGTATCAATGGATAACACTACTCGTTCCACATGGACAGAAAAGAGGGGCTCTTAATATAATTGGAAATGTTGATAACACATTGTTCGGAGTCTTGGATTCGGACTACGCCGAAATGATGTCGGATACGATTACAGTAATTCAGGAAAATGAAGGACAGATGACTTCTTTTATGAAGAACTAAACGTCCATAATTGACTCCACTATCAACATCGTTAAAAGTAGTCAGAGTACCACTATGAAAAGATTATCAAGTTTTGAACACCAACTTACAGAAATCATTAACCGCCTTCACGCAACAGAGAATATCATATTAGATGAGAAACTATCACAATTGTACCTCTCTTTATCCGTGCAATTAACATTAATGAGACTTAACATACAACAATCATGACTCATCAACGTGATGACGAGCATTCACCATGGTCAAATCAGTCCACTCCGCAATACCAAAACCAATACAAGTTACTGCAGTCTGTGGGGAAGAAGTGTCGCATATCACATTGACCGGCTCTGGATTTGGACCCAGAATGTGTGATAAAACATGAGCTACTGACAATCATGTGCAACAACGTCTGGTCATCAACTAAAGGCAACTCATATACCGGTTTCAGTGGCATATCATTGTCAGAAACACTTGGCCAAGGGAGCAACACCGTCTCAGATCCACCATATCTACCAAAAACAAATAGCAACTACATAGAGGAACTATCAGCAATTCAAAGGCAGTTAAATTCAATAGACATTAAGAATCTGCCGCAATCACCACAAACAAATCAGCATCATCACAGCTTGATCATTGCTTATGCAGCACTGGTGTTGATAGCAGTCCTATTAATTATTCACGTAACCTTCAAGTGTTTGAAATCGCAACGATTTGCACCAAAACCAAGGCCCAGAACATCAAGGACAACACCAGAGGACGATCAGCAGTTTAACACTACATTTACACGTTGTTGACCTTCAATCAACGCGGGGGGAATGTTTAGTTATTAGATATATTTATTGTTACCACACTTTTGCCTGTGACTGTAAAATGATATGATATGATATACCCAGCAATCAATTTAACAGACGGTCATTGGCCACTGTTATATGAGAGCTTGTTATTTTATGTATTAACCGTTGTTGTTGTTGCGAACAAAGGTAAATGGAACTTGATCTTCCTCTCTCTTTATTGATTCTACTCTCTTGTTTATTTCTTTGTGTTTGTATTGTATTATAAGTTTCATGTGAAAATTGAAGTTGTGTTTTTGTAATGTTTTGTTTAGCCTTGGCGGGATGTTATTGAAAGCTTGAAATATGTTGTATGTGTTCTTGGTTGTGTTGTGTATGAACTTTGGAATGATGCCATTTCTTTACATTTTATTAAAAATGTAGCCGATGATTTTAACTTTGTCAGTTGTTTGTTGTGCTTTGAAAAGAGTTTTATAATGTTGTTAGTGTTCTTGTTATACTATAGATGAAATTCAGACACTCAACTCGTTTAACAAGCAAATACAGTTTACAATGGAAAGGGAAGATAACAACAACCTACCATATCTGGACTGTATTATTCATTGAAAAGGTTCTCGGCTTAAACTTGACTGGTATCAAAAACCTACTGCTTCTTGTAGACTTATCAATTTTAATTCAAAACATCCTAGGAGAGTAATAATCAACACAGCGACTAATTTCATCAACAGGATCTTATCTATAGGTGACGCAGAATTTCACCAAGACAATATACTACAAATTAAGGATATCATAAAAAAGAATGAGTTTCCTACAAAGGAAATAGCAGATTTAATAAAAAAATGTAAATTCGGAAAAAGTGCATACCACAACAGATACCAAAGAAAACGACAAAATATACAAATCTTTGACCTATGTAGCGGGTTTTTCTGAAAGATTTCGCCACTCCAAATAGAAAGAAAAGAAAAATACCAATTAGCACTTAAGACGCATGTTACAGTCAATAACCTTTTTAGCAGGATAAAATCTAGATTAAAAGATAAAAAGAAAGAAAATAAATCGGACGTAGTTTACCAAATTACATGCAACGGGGACAAGTCCAACATATGCCAAAAGGTATATGTTGGCACCACTAAGACTAAATTAAAGACAAGACTTTCTTCGCATAAATCTGACCAAAAAGCAACAAAAAACACTAGAACAAAAAACCGCTCTGGCTGCCCACTGTACTTTGACGGGACATAAGCCAAATTTCGACGATTTAAAAATATTAGCACAAGAGAACAAATACAAACGCAGATACACTCCTGAAACTTTACACATAATTGAGTGATGTTCCCTCTGACAAGATAATAAATTACAAAACTGGCACAGACGGCTGCGCTCAGATTCGCAAAAATAATTTAGTTGACAAAGACTGGTTGTGCGGACAAGTTACTGTTAGTTAGTACTTTATATTCATAAATGTAATTATTGTCATAAAATATTAGTTAAGTGTTTTTGTATATTTAATGTTAAAAATATTTGTTTTTATAGTGACACCTCTGAAGATGATTGACGAAGTCAATAGAAATATTGGGAATTTTTAAATAAAGAATTAATAAAAACACAGCATCGTTCTTTTTTAAATTACACGACCTCAAGCCGGACAAAAAACACCTACCCACAATTTATTAAAAGGTAGCAGATAAACTTTGTGAACAATATTCTACATCAATTGCTGAAGTTCATTCAACAATGAAGTCTAATTAGTCAAATTATTTATCGCATTGATGCATTAGAACGTCATTCCGTCAACGCTCACGAAATCGAATCGAAACCCTTGCAATTTTTTGCCTCCAAAAAACTAATTGTTCCATCATGTGCGAGTTCGGCGTCACACAGCGATGGTAATTGCAATAGTCGATTATTTATTACTGAACGCCGCTCAAAAATATCTTATTTAATTGATTCGGGAGCCGATATTTCGATTTTTCCGTGCACATCTTCAAAAAATCCTTCATAATTAGTATTATATGCTGCTAACAATTCTCCTATTTCTACTTATGGTGAAAGATAAATTGAAGTCGATCTTGGTTTAACACATTGAGTGCCAAACATTTTTTGGGCTATAAGTAAAAGCAATCACTGTCGTACGGAAACGTACGACGTGGCACTCAATGTGTTAAGAAGAGCCTTTAAATGGGTATTTGTTTTGGCTGACGTTCCAAAGTCAATAATAGGCGCTGACTTTTTTAATTTTTTTCATCAGTTACCCGATCTCCGACAGAAATGTTTAGTTGATGGAAATACTCTTCTGATTTCAGGTTAATCTAGGTTCCATGATATCCTGAGTTACTTTCCCAAAACAATAATAGCTTTGCAAATAATCATCAAGTTGTTCACCGCATTACTACTCAGGGAAGCCCGATTAAAGTTCGTCCACGAAAACTCGATCCCCGAAAGTTGGCAGCGGCGAAGGCCGAGATTCAGTACCTTTTGGAGAAGGGCATTATAGTTGTTGGTCTAATCCCTTACATATGGTGCAAAAACCAGATGGTTCTTAGCGTCCATGTGGTAATTACAGAGCCCTAAATAATATAGTGATAGTTATCCTATAACATACCTTACCGATTTTTCAATGTTGATGGCAGATGCAAAGAATTTTTTCGAAATTTGATCTGATGAAGGCATATTATCAAATACCGGTGAACAAAGCAGATATTCCAAAGACTGCAATCATAACACCATTTGGTTTACTCGAATTCCTTAGAATGTCATTTGGTTTATGTAACGCAGCACAGATGTTTCAGAGATTTATGGATGAAGTTGTGAGAGGTCTAAATTTCGTTGTAGTGTAGGGACTACTTTCCTCGAAATACTTTATCATTAATAACTTGTTTTAATATTTACAAAATCTATTTAAGTATGCATTGCTTTTTGGAAATAATTTTATATGTCAATAAAATAAAATTTTTAGTCTTTTCATAAAACTTGAAATCGTAGCACGAAGTTCGAAGTACAACAGTAATCGTAGCAATACCTACAATTGGTGACCCCTTTTATGTCTATGCAAGCTCCGGACAATACCAAGATGGAAACAACTAATAACACAAGTTCATCCAGTGACTTAAGAATCGAATCGGCAAGAATCGCAAAACTGCCAGAAAGAGAAACTGTTAGTCTGGTTCATTCATGTTAGGGCCACATTTCGCCTACATGGAATTACTCAAGATTCTACCAAATACGAATAGCTCGTGTCAAATCTCGACCCATCAATTTCGTTCTTGGTCAGAGATATACTTCTAAACACCTCGATGTCAGAAAAGTACGCTGCCACTAAAAAACGTATCACAGATTATTTCACAGAATCCACTGAAAACCAAATCAAGGGACTTTAAAAAATATAAATAATTTTAAAAGCACTCCTGCAGCAATCTTCAGAAAATGTACTTAAATACCCTAAATATTGTTTCTTTATTTCCTTAATTTTCAGTCCTTTTTAACGATAAACTTGAAGCCTCTCGACAATTCTAACTATTGTCAATCCTAACAGTCCACACAATCAGGGAGTCTGAAGTTCATGATTCCAGATAGAGAAGTTTAGTATCATCAGCTTTTATTTCGTATTTATCACCACTTATTTTCTTTCAGTTTTTAGGATATTTGCAGTCTTCAATTTACCATGTATACGTAGGTTGTAATTTTAATACCTGAATGCCAACAAAGTCAAATTAAATAATTTTTCGTGGAATGAAATATATAGTTTTCCAATATGTACATATATACTTTTTAACCACCATTACTTCCGCCAAGACAATACACTACATGTATATGGTATAATCCCTAGTGTTAGTTCACTTAAAATAAATCACTCATGTGATATCTTTATGTGGTTATTATAATGGAAACTTTAAATTTTCCGCGTTGCCTTCTGCCGGGCTTAAAGATTTTCTCCTATGAGGTATGACCAAAGCTAGCTTCACAAAGAAAAATATTTCTGCGTTGCCGGCAGGAGAAAATCTTTATCACCGACCGAAACCAGATGAGAAAGTAAGCTACCATATAGCCTTCAGAAATTGTTTGGGTCTGCTGACAATGTTTTTGAGCATTATGTCATTTTTATTGACTAGATTTGGGCGACATGCCGATAATTGGGCTTTATAACATTTTTCTATTTGGGCATTATAAGCCCATAAGACATAACGCGGTTTGATGTTATCTTGCACATGCCTCAAATTGTACACGATTTTTCAACGATATCTTCAATGTCATTTACTAAATTATTCCTTTTAACAGTTGCATATCTTTGTAATTGATATGTCCGAAACGGCCAGATTTGATTTATTGCCACTTTATTTTCTTTTACTTTCTTTCTTTACATTCTCTTCCATCTTTACATTCGCCAGAAATATTCCAGACTTTTAATTCGCTTCAAGTACGGTACTACCATTTTGCTCAGAATTTTACTTACGAATAGAATGTAGATGTTGTTTTCTTCGCCTTGAAATATCGTTATTATCTTTGTACGATTTTTAGTACATTGTTTTAACAGCGAAGCGCAGAAATTCTTTGAATAGGTTAACTTTCCTTGCTGAAGACGATAAAATGTATTCCTAATTCCTTTCGGCTTCACGCTTAAAATAGTCAAAGCCAGAGCTTTGTGATCAGTTGAATTATCAACAAACTCCTCATTTATACTGTCCAGGTTACATACTTGTCACCACTTAATCTTTCTATCTGTGCCACAGAAACTGACATTGTAGGATCACAGAAACCAATTAAGAAATCGTATATGGTTATAATTCAAGCAGTGGAATTTTACTAGACAGACCACGTAATACGTAGACCCATAACCATTGTTGGGATCAGTTCAATTAGAATTCACCTTTATTAATGATTGATACTCAAAAGAGTAAGAGCAGGGGGTTAAAGAGAATTGAAATTCAGAATCACGATTAAAAGAGAAATGGTGATAACGCCATTTTGTTTATTGAATACGTGTTGAACACGTGGGTGGATGAGAGTTAAAATGCATAATATCACGAACAAAAGAGAAATGGTGATAACGCCTTTTTATTTGTTGGTTATTGGGTAGAGGCGTGGAAAATGGTGGTGAGCAGGTGCATGAGGAACTCGATTTAGTGTTGTGGAAAGAACTCTATTGGTTTTACTACGTGTGTCATCTAGTCTAGGCTTCAAATTCATAAGGTCAAAATCAATGATGTGAATAAGAGTGTAAATAAATGGATTTTCCCACGCAAGAAGACTGACCTAAGAAGAATTTGTGATATGTAATCGTGTCTGTCGATATCTTATTCGTCACCTGTAATTTTCGTAAATTGTGCGATAACTTGGTGTATGAAAGGACAAGATATTGTAACAATTAAATCACACAGTGATGACTGAAAAAAAAAAAAACATTTACGTAGTTAAATAAATAGATATCGTGAGGTTATACATGAATGTGAATCACATCAATGGGCTATATTGTTCTCTCTCGGTTCAAATTTGGGACATGCTCCCTTCGAATTTAATGATTCTCCGGGGCCTCGAATGGTGGTGGTGGTTTGCAAGCAACCTAGTCTGTAGTTCGGTCTTGTTCCCAGTCTTCGCCAGTCCCAACTTGTCCAACTCCGTCTTCAAACCATCCACCGTCAATGTCAAAACTACATTCCTGTCCATGTCGTCACAGTGCCTCACAATTTAAGTAAAAAAAGTACTATTAACAGGACCTAAAATACTTAAAACTATTCAATTCGAATTGATGTTCAAATGTAAAATATATCAAATAAAATCAAAATTAGAATTACAATGATCACAATCAAAATAATTATAATATACGATACGATTCTACAAAATAACAAAGAACCGATCCGTCCAACGTCTAAATATCACCATAAATAAAAAAATGAAGTCCAACATGTACCGTCTAACATGTATAATCTAACATGTATCGTCTAACATGTACCGTCCAACATCGATCATACAACATCCAACACTCGTCCATACGTCTATAAATAACTACCACTTCATAGTATGTATGTAGTATACATACAATTCCGTCGGATTTAGTTATCGCATACGTGCTGTCGTTGTTGAATATGTGCAGCTGTTCCTCTGTAAGGTGTACGTCTTGCGTTGTCGTCACTATCGAGAGTATCGGCAAGTCTCGGCAATCCACTCTCTTTATTGCTGTCCTCTAGCACCACAGCACAGCTTTGCATGGTGATCTGCTCTCTGTCGCCGCGAATAATTTGTTTGTTTCTGTTGCCACTTCACTGTTGAACCACTTGTATGATGACTGTGGCACTCGTATGTGTTTGTGTGACAGAAAAAAACGTTTCAAAATAAACGGACAAAGCAATAACAAATTATATGCCCGCGCTGCAATTGCGTCTCAGTTTTCGTTCTTTTCTTGATGTTGCATTTTCTTGCACTGTTTTCGACAACGATATTCTTCTTCTTTATTTTCTTACCCTTCACAGCAGAACACAATTTACTCTCCGTTTCTCTTTTTCTCTGGCGATCGGCTCTCTACTTTGTCTTCGTCGAAGTTGTTTCTATGTCTTTTCCTCTTTCACTGCGCATCACTCTTTCAACCACAAAACAGTTCTTCTTGCCTCTTCTTAATTTCACAATTTGCATCCTGTTCGTTGTCTAGGGCTTTTGGTTTTTAAATTTTTTCCTGTTTTCTTTTTCTTGCAAATTCCGGACGAGTCCACAAGTTGTAGGGGTGGTCTTTCAGGAAATAAAACACTTGTCACATCAATTTAAATGTTTATTATAATGATTAATTAAAGAATAATGAAAGAATGTTTAAAGTTCAACAAAGAATAATGAAAGTAAGCACATCGAATTAAGTTCATCAAAGCACGTCAAGCTCTCTATGGCAACTGTTCATTCCGTTTCTGTTCGTTCGTTGATCTGTGTGTACTGCGTATGTGCAGCAGCGTCTGCATGTACCAAACACGCATCTAAATAATAGCGTCGGCGTGCGTCGTCTTATCGGTTTACGTCAATGTTAGTCAAATGCAAGTCTGTCCGTGCATGCACCAATCCCACACATATATATTATATATATATATCCATGCTCGGTTTACATTTCTAAAGTTAGTATATGTGAAAGAACAGAGAGCCAAACAACGCTCAAACATACAAAAAATCAACTATAGTATTTTAAAAAATTTTGAAATTTCGAGTTATTTAACAATAAAAGTTCAACTCTAAAAAGTAATATAAAACAAATAAAAATGGCACCCATCACTTATATATGTTCTTTGTGCAACGCTGCTTACAATGTACAAAAAGCTTACCAAAAGCATGTGATAGAGCATTGTCCTTTATGTGGTAAAACTGAATGTGAAGAAAGCTAAACAAGAATATACTCCATCGACTAGTGCACAATATCACAATGTGCCGTCGGATTGCCTTTATTTTGTAGAACAACATCCCTCTATACAACAACAAAAAAAGCAACACCCTACAGTACGACAACAACATATATATCCACAAATTTCAAATGTTGTTAACTCAAACAATATGATCAACCCCCTCAATATTACAATTCAGCAAATCGTCAACCTATTGTGGAAACAACTTCAATTACTCAACCTCGTCCGATTGCACTAATCAAAATAAGTACGGTTTGTGAAGATTGCAACGTAGAGGTAACAAAAAAAAAATATGTTCATGGGCGTACAGAAGAACACAAAAGAAATGTTACCATCAATATAAGTCAGAATGTGAACCTTATAAGGAACAATTTCAATTATTCAATTATTGGGTAGAGGCGTGGAAAATGGTGGTGAGCAGGTGCATGAGGAACTCGATTTAGTGTTGTGGAAAGAACTCTATTGGTTTTACTACGTGTGTCATCTAGTCTAGGCTTCAAATTCATAAGGTTAAAATCAATGATGTGAATAAGAGTGTAAATAAATGGATTTTCCCACGCAAGAAGATTGACCTAAGAAGAATTTGTGATATGTAATCGTGTCTGTCGATATCTTATTCGTCACCTGTAATTTTCGTAAATTGTGCGATAACTTGGTGTATGAAAGGACAAGATATTGTAACAATTAAATCACACAGTGATGACTGAAAAAAAAACATTTACGTAGTTAAATAAATAGATATCGTGAGGTTATACACGAATGTGAATCACATCAATGGGCTATATTGTTCTCTCTCGGTTCAAATTTGGGACATGCTCCCTTCGAATTTAATGATTCTCCGGGGCCTCGAATGGTGGTGGTGGTTTGCAAGCAACCTAGTCTGTAGTTAGGTCTTGTTCCCAGTCTTCGCCAGTCCCAACTTGTCCAACTCCGTCTTCAAACCATCCACCGTCAATGTCAAAACTACATTCCTGTCCATGTCGTCACAGTGCCTCACAATTTAAGTAAAAAAAGTACTATTAACAGGACCTAAAATACTTAAAACTATTCAATTCGAATTGATGTTCAAATGTAAATAATATCAAATAAAATCAAAATTAGAATTACAATGATCACAATCAAAATAATTATAATATACTCCAATACGATTCTACAAAATAACAAAGAACCGATCCGTCTAACGTCTAAATATACACCATAAATAAAAAAATGAAGTCCAACATGTACCGTCTAACATGTATAATCTAACATGTATCGTCTAACATGTACCGTCCAACATCGATCATACAACATCCAACACTCGTCCATATGTCTATAAATAACTACCACTTCATAGTATGTATGTAGTATACATACAATTCCGTTGGATTTAGTTATCGCATACGTGCTGTCGTTGTTGAATATGTGCAGCTGTTCCTCTGTAAGGTGTACGTCTTGCGTTGTCGTCACTATCGAGAGTATCGGCAATCCACTCTCTTTATTGCTGTCCTCTAGCACCACAGCACAGCTTTGCATGGTGATCTGCTCTCTGTCGCCGCGAATAATTTTTTTGTTTCTGTTGCCACTTCACTGTTGAACCACTTGTATGATGACTGTGGCACTCGTATGTGTTTGTGTGACAGAAAAAAACGTTTCAAAATAAACGGGCAAAGCAATAACAAATTATATGCCCGCGCTGCAATTGCGTCTCAGTTTTCGTTCTTTTCTTGATGTTGCATTTTCTTGCACTGTTTTCGACAACGATATTCTTCTTCTTTATTTTCTTACCCTTCACAGCAAAACACAATTTAATCTCCGTTTCTCTTTTTCTCTGGCGATCGGCTCTCTACTTTGTCTTCGTCGAAGTTGTTTCTATGTCTTTTCCTCTTTCACTGCGCATCACTCTTTCAACCACAAAACAGTTCTTCTTGCCTCTTCTTAATTTCACAATTTGCATCCTGTTCGTTGTCTAGGGCTTTTGGTTTTTAAATTTTTTCCTGTTTTCTTTTTCTTGCAAATTCCGGACGAGTCCACAAGTTGTAGGGGTGGGTTTTGTCTTTCAGGAAATAAAACACTTGTCACATCAATTTAAATGTTTATTATAATGATTAATTAAAGAATAATGAAATAATGTTTAAAGTTCAACAAAGAATAATGAAAGTAAGCACAAAGTTAATAAGCACATCGAATTAAGTTCATCAAAGCACGTCAAACTCTCTATGGCAACTGTTCATTCCGTTTCTGTTCGTTCGTTGATCTGTGTGTACTGCGTATGTGCAGCAGCGTCTGCATGTACCAAACACGCATCTAAATAATAGCGTCGGCGTGCGTCGTCTTATCGGTTTACGTCAATGTTAGTCAAATGCAAGTCTGTCCGTGCATGCACCAATCCCACACATATATATTATATATATATATCCATGCTCGGTTTACATTTCTAAAGTTAGTATATGTGAAAGAACAGAGAGCCAAACAACGCTCAAACATACAAAAAATCAACTTTAGTATTTTTAAAAAATTTTGAAATTTCGAGTTATTTAACAATAAAAGTTCAACTCTAAAAAGTAATATAAAACAAATAAAAATGGCACCCATCACTTATATATGTTCTTTGTGCAACGCTGCTTACAATGTACAAAAAGCTTATCAAAAGCATGTGATAGAGCATTGTCCTTTATGTGGTAAAACTGAATGTGAAGAAAGCTAGACAAGAATATACTCCATCGACTAGTGCACAATATCACAATGTGCCGTCGGAATGCCTTTATTTTGTAGAACAACATCCCTCTATACAACAACAAAAAAAGCAACACCCTACAGTACGACAACAACATATATATCCACAAATTTCAAATGTTGTTAACTCAAACAATATGATCAACCCCCTCAATATTACAATTCAGCAAATCGTCAACCTATTGTGGAAACAACTTCAATTACTCAACCTCGTCCGATTGCACTAATCAAAATAAGTACGGTTTGTGAAGATTGCAACGTAGAGGTAACAAAAAAAATATGTTCATGGGCGTACAGAAGAACACAAAAGAAATGTTACCGTCAATATCAGTCAGAATGTGAACCTTATAAGGAACAATTTCAATAATCGTATTGCGAGTTAATTTCAGAAGAATTTTTTGCTGAAACAAAAAAAGTTTGTTAAAACTATTAAACTTGCGATTATTTGATCATAACATATTAAAATTTAATATGGAACTACTCGCTGAATATATTAAACCAACTGTGGACACTAAAACTGTATTGAAAGCTAACAATGAAAAACATCTCAAAAGCTTCAACCATATACCTAAAATGACTCTGCTAACAAGAGCTGATAATATTGAGCTTCTATTTAATGATCAAATTGATAGCATAAGAAAAAAATGTCAGAATTCCAAGAGAGAGATTCAGTATTGGCAAATATTGAATATAAATCAGTCGTCGTTGACAGGGGATCACAATATTTAAAAACTCCTGAAAGTCTATTCAAAAATATAAATATCATCAACACAGCAGATGAATTCTGCTTCAAATGGAGTCTTGTCGCAGCATTAGACACAAATCCATCTCGTACGAGTTCATACATCGTTGAAATTAAAAAATTAAAAAAAAATCGAATTAAAAATTTGAAATTTCCTCTAGCTATTCAGCATGTTAAAATGTTTGAAGCTAACAACGAGGATATCAGCGTCAACGTTTTCGGATATGAGAAAAATGAAATTGTGGAACCTTTCCATCTAACAACAAAGGAGAAAAATAACCACATAACATTACATCTGTATAAGGAATATGTCAAAGTAATGAGCTTAACTAATGTTTTAAACTTAAAAATATTATATATATAAAAAAATTCGTTACAGACTTTTGAGTAGACAACTGTCTCAACATAACGGTAAATAAAACAGTTGTGTACAAAAATTTCGTACAGCTAAGTTGTTAGCGGAACACAAGCCTGGATGGCATCGTAACAGATTTACCAAAGGGGGAGAAAGCCGTCCTAAAATTTAAACATTACCATCGACAGCTAGATGTACCCTTCGTATTCTATGCTGATTTCGAATGTATTTTAGAAAACGTAGATAGTACTAGTAGATCATTGTCATTTGACAGGAAACTATAGAGGTGCAGCTCATAATGAATGTAATCTGAAGCACCAAGTTGCAAAATTCATTCCTATATTCCACAATTTTTCTTTGTATGATTGTCACCTCTTCATAAGAGATTTAAGATAATATGATGGTGAAACAAAGGTAATTCCTTTAAATAAAGAGTTATATGTTTCGCTTTCACATTTTATGCCTATGGGGGAACAAAATAAATTAGAACTAAGATTTATAGACTCATTTAGATTTATGGTTACTAGTTTAGACTCATTAGCTAAAAAGATGTCAGAAGATGATTTTCATATTGTTCACAAACAATTTCCAAATATTCATGATTTCAACCTCATGAGTAAAAAATTAATGTTTCCGTATGACTATATATTTAGTTATAATAAATTTTTAGAAAAACAACCTCCAGAGAGGATTTTTTCAATAATTTAACTGGCACTGAATTTTCCTTAGATGAATATAAATAATTAATTAATTTGTTATGATGAAAAAAATAAAAATCGTATAGCAAAAACGTAATCCACATTAAATTCTAAGAAAATTCTCCGAAGAAACCATGTGTCAAACCCTAATACGCGCCTCTCGGCTTGAAAATTCTTACGTGGGTGAATATTTATTTTTAATGAAAAAAAAATTTTTTTGAGTGTAGAAAAAGTATATATAGTATATACCATGAAATGTTTGATTGAAAAGACAATCCCAGCTGCGGAATGCAAGTTGTAAAGATGTTCCATCCTTTATAGTTTTCATAATTTTTATTTTCGATGTGTCGGAGAGATATATATGATATATAGAAAAAATCAAGTTTGGTGTCAGAGAAATCGATATGATTTTCGAATCAGAAATGTTGTCAGAATTTGGTGTCAGAGAATCAGATTTATCGATTTTTTGTCAGAACTAAACCGAGCCGCTGATAGGTGACAGATTTGCAGTTTTGTTTTGTTTTTTGGCGGTAGGTGAAATTGACTCAATGTGAGTCCTAGTTAATTTGTAACATAAAATAAAAAAATGAAAACTTTTTTAAACGAATTAGGGGAAAGCACAGGAGTACAACGCAGAACAGTCTGTTCCTGGAATTCATGGAAAATAATACACCAAGCGGGATAACAATTTTATTCAGAAAATTCGATTTCTTTTGGGAAAAAGCTATTTTTTCTAACATTTATTTTTTGGCAAAGGCGGGCATATCAAATTACAGGTCGAGAGGAGCGGATTAGGATTTTATTCCATGCTTTATATATGGTTACTTTCTATATATGTTTGTGTGCCACAAAATTTGAAATCAATTTTTGAAAGCTTTTTTCTCAACCAATTTTGCTCAAATTTTGCACACTTAATAATTTTCGATGACAATACAAGGAAATGGAAAAATTTGACCAATTGGGCAAAGGGGCGTGGTACCTCCCATACAAACCACAAATTAAAAATCTATTATTTCTGCTCCTGATAACGGTATTTAAACAAAATTTGGTACGTCGGTTTGGTGTGCATGTTGTAAGTGCTGCTGCAAATATGGGCGGGATTGTACAAAGGGGCGTGGTACCTCCCATACAAACCACAAATTAAAAATCTATTATTTCTGCTCCTGATAACGGTATTTGAACAAAATTTGGTACGTCGGTTTGGTGTGGATTTTTTAAGTGCTGCTGCAAATATGGGCGGGATTGTACAAAGGGGCGTGGTACCTCCCATACAAACCACAAATTAAAAATCTATTATTTCTGCTCCTGATAACGCAGTAATTTTTCCTTCTACAAAAGATAACTAAAAAAGAATTTCTAGGCCCAATAGAATTCTGCTTGCATAAAGCATGGATTTGAAAAAAAAATTTTTTTTTTGATTTACTAAAGGGTGATTTTTTAAGAGCTTGATAACTTTTTTTAAAAAAAAAACGCATAAAATTTGCAAAATCTCATCGGTTC
Source organism: Polietes domitor (assembly GCA_947397865.1). Taxonomy (NCBI): domain Eukaryota; kingdom Metazoa; phylum Arthropoda; class Insecta; order Diptera; family Muscidae; genus Polietes; species Polietes domitor. Next base: position 104,745,955 of record OX377619.1, read on the forward strand.
TTTATTTGAAACGTTAGATTGGTCCATGACATTTACTTTTTGAAGATAATTTCATTTAAATGTTGACCGCGGCTGCGTCTTAGGTGGTCCATTCGGAAAGTCCAATTTTGGGCAACTTTTTCGAGCATTTCGGCCAGAATAGCCCGAATTTCTTCGGAAATGTTGTCTTCCAAAGCTGGAATAGTTGCTGGCTTATTTCTGTAGACTTTAGACTTGACGTAGCCCCACAAAAAATAGTCTAAAGGCGTCAAATCGCATGATCTTGGTGGCCAACTTACCGGTCCATTTCTTGAGATGAATTGTTCTCCGAAGTTTTCCCTCAAAATGGCCATAGAATCGCGAGCTGTGTGGCATGTAGCGCCATCTTGTTGAAACCACATGTCAACCAAGTTCAGTTCTTCCATTTTTGGCAACAAAAAGTTTGTTAGCATCGAACGATAGCGATCGCCATTCACCGTAACGTTGCGTCCAACAGCATCTTTGAAAAAATACGGTCCAATGATTCCACCAGCGTACAAACCACACCAAACAGTGCATTTTTCGGGATGCATGGGCAGTTCTTGAACGGCTTCTGGTTGCTCTTCACTCCAAATGCGGAAATTTTGTTTATTTACGTAGCCATTCAACCAGAAATGAGCCTCATCGCTGAACAAAATTTGTCGATAAAAAATTTCGAACCGAACACTGATTTTGGTAATAAAATTCAATGATTTGCAAGCGTTGCTCGTTAGTAAGTCTATTCATGATGAAATGTCAAAGCATACTGAGCATCTTTCTCTTTGACACATGTCTGAAATCCCACGTGATCTGTCAAATACTAATGCATGAAAATCCTAACCTCAAAAAAATCACTCTTTAGTTTTAGATACATATAGTTTACGATTTGCTATACGATTTTAAAAATAAAAATCAACCCGCCCTAATAAACAAGGTAAGGGGTAGATTCGGATGCGGAAGTCTTCAAGATTATATGGAGTTATATTTCAACACGGATGTTCTACTATTGACCGACGTACAGCGCCTGGTCTTTCTTGGGATAGTATGTTGAGAGACACTAAAGTGGAATTGGAGCTGCTTACAGACATAAACATGTACAATTTCTGTAAGAATGGGATTCGATAGGGCATTGTTTAATGTTCTAAACGACATACAATAGCAAATAATAGATACATGAGCAATTATGATGCTAGCAAACCATCAGAATACCAACAACAAATAAAAAATTTACCAACAAATAATTTTAAATGGGTTGAAGGATCAGGTTTTATGGAATTATCGCGCGAGTTACACACATAAATACTACCAAAACTCCAGACAGGTTAGCTACATACATAAATGTTACCTAAAATCTGGATACGTTCGACCAATTCTTAAACAGCATTGGTAATGTTAATGAACTTTAAGTAAGTGACCCCAATTATTGTATTGTCAACATTTTCTTTGTAATTAATATTTTGTAATGCAATTTTGCTTAATAAACAGTCTAGCTAATATTTGAATTTAGTCAACAGTTTCATTTCGCAATGTTATAAATTGTTCTTTTGCTGACAATATAATAATTAATTACATTTACGAAGTTAGTTAATAAGAAATTTGTAAAAACCGTCGGACAGAAGACTTCAGTCTTAAAAAAACTATTCAATAAAGTTAATTTTTTATATATTATTTTTTAAAAACTGATTTTTAATCAATCATAATTAAAGTGGCGCAGTCAGTAGGATTCATGTAAAATCGTGAATCCTGTGAAACGAACGTAATATATATATAAATCATTAAAAATAAATTCTGCGAATCCCACGGGACCCTCCAGGATTAGTGAACATTCAAAAAGGAATATAATCGAACATTAACAGTGACAAACGATAAAATTTCAGAATCGACACCACAGTATAGTGAACATTAAAAGAGAATAGAAAGACAATCTAGTGTAGTGACCGTCAGAAAGCAAAAATCTAATCAACACAACGACTAGTAAAAAGAAAAGACAACAAGCCTTCGATCAAGGAAGGATGGAACAAGCACAAATACCCCTCTTAACCTAGCGGAGGAGCTGTCCAGACGAGAGCAACAATTAGAAAGTAGAGGTTAGCTTACATCGAATTACAGCAGCAGCAAAGATAGAAGCACAAGGTAGTATATAACGAAAACAGTCAACCATTTACCTACTTTTACTGGGACGGGAGAAGTAACAGTAAACAGCGTTTCCAGCATCATCGAATATCTCCTGTCAACAATAAACAACGAAATTTTAAGAAAGGATGCAGTGAGAACCATATTTTACCGAACAATTCAAGGCCAGGCGAAGGGTGTTATTACACAGTACGACAAAATCAATTTTTTTGAGTACACATGAGAAATGTTAACAGAATATGAAAATAGGCTTAAAATAAAGAAATACGTGTCTCGGCGTTTTGCTGTAGCACGTCAGAATTTTGAGAAAATCGATTTTAAAGATTCGAAGGATATTTGGATATTTTTTAATTTTACATGAAAATTAAAGCACCATCTAGCGGAAAAAAATGTTTTTTTTTTTAATAAAAACAAATCCAAATTTAATTCCCTTTTCAAAACTGGCTCAAGCACTTAAATCGGTTCACCCATTCTGTTTTTATAGAACTTTTTATAATAGTACTACGTTACAAGTGAACCTCCACGATCCTTCGAATCTTTAAAATCGATTTTCTCAAAATTCTGACGTGCTACAGCAAATCGCCGAGACACGTATTTCTTTATTTTAAGCCTATTTTCATATTCTGTTAACATTTCTCATGTGTACCAACCACTGTCGTACTGTGTTATAAATATACCGGAACCAGATAATTGGCAGCTGATAAAGGAGACACTAAAGCTGATGTACAAGCCGAACATCGAACCACGCCAAATTTACAGAATGATAGCCAACCAAAAAGTCAACTCGGTAAGCGAATTAATTACACTAGTCAACAGTCAAAATGTACTCGGGATGCGATAATTTTTTCTGTGTAGATAACCTTGACATGAGCTCGAAAAACGCAATAAAAAATTTTTTTCGTTTGTTTTTTTTTTTTTATTATTTTTTTTTAATTTAAAAAATTTTTTTTGGTTAATTTGTTTCGTCCGGCATAACTCGGGAACCACTAGCCCGATTTAATTGAATTAAGTTTTAAAAAATTTAAAATTACAATTCCCTTAATCTGTTCATATATTGTTTTCCTATACAAGCAACAGTTTCCAAGTTAAAAATGAATATATAAAGGAAAAAACTTATTTTTTGCCTAAAGATTTAATTTTTTTTTTTTTAAATCCATAAAAAATCCAAAATGAAAAAAAAATGTCAAATCTTATTACTTTTACGTAAAGTCACATAACATATGAGCAAAATGAGACAAAGATCATGAAAATCGATGCACGCGTTTCGCTTTTATGCGCAATTGAGTAAAGGTATGAATTTCAAAAATTTGCTCGACATATGCACAACTTTGTCTATGGTAAGGTTTTTCTTTTTTTTTTGATTCTCAGAATTAACAAAACGGAATAAACAAAGGGTTATTTAATTTTTATGATTGCGTAAGCAAAGTAATAAATGCTAATAAATGTGCGTGAACAATTAAAAGGAAAAAAGGAAAGGGGACTTTTTTAATTATTTGGGTTTTCCGTTGGCTACCTGTATGATTTTTTACAGAAATGCAACCCACATTTAAGGGTGGTCATTATTCGGAAAATTTAAGACTCACACATGGTGAAACAGGTATGTAGCCACCGTAAAAAAATATACACCCATTTATAAGTACCTGTCAGTAAAATACTAAACAATACACAGTATAAATAGGTCTTCATTGATCGATTTTACTCATTCAACAAGTGTCGACGAACGCGATAGTTAAAATGAGCAAACGTTCGCGAGGATTTGAATGCAATACCAATCCAAGTAATTTTTGTTACATGTGCGGAGAATACGTTTCTGAAAAAAACAAGCGTTGTTTTTCACCTAAATTGAGAGATTCATTTGAAGAGAGCTTCAATTTAAAGGTTTCAAACATAGATGAGCGGTGGACACCAAGTGCTCTATGTCCAAGGTGCTACGTACAGCTAGCTGACTCAAGGTAAGTGTAGATTACGAAATTCAAGAACATATATAACTTATTATTGAAATTCTTTCAGACGACAGCCGAGAATCATCATGCCAATGCTTTGGAGAGCTCCGCTTTGCCATGTAACAGATTGCTACTTCTGTCTTAGCAAAAAAACAGGCGTGGGAAAAAATATACGATGGACTTACGCTGCTGTTTCAACAGTGAATTTTCCAGTGCCATTTTGCGAAGAACCAGTGGACCCGCAACCGTCCGTTTCAAGATGGGCATCTAATAATGAGGCGATACATCCAACATCAGATCCGGAGACAGTAGAAACCACATCAGAATGCGAGACAACATATACATTGCATGGAGGTCAACGCTTATGTTCCCAAGCAGAACTGAACGATTGGGTTAGAGAATTGAATCTCTCCAAGGAAGATGCAGAGTTGCATGCATCGCGCATGCAACAGTTCGGTTTCTTGGCTCCTGGTGTGGTGACAACAATCTACAGGAAGCGTCATGAACCATACGCAAGGTACTACACAAAAAAAGACAACATCTGTTTTTGTAAGGACATTCCCGGATTATTTGGTGAACTCGGGTACTCTTACGATCCAGGAGAGTGGCGTCTTTTCATCGACAGCAACAAGCAGAGCCTTAAAGCAATTTTACTGCGCAACGGCAACGAGAAACCTTCGATTCCAATTCCTCATGCCGTTGACACCAAGGAAACATACGAAGTCATGGACAATCTACTAAAGTGCCTTAACTATGAGAGGCACGATTGGAAAGTTTGTGCCGACCTTAAGGTTATCGGTATCCTTTGTGGATTACAAGGTGGATTCACAAAGTACTGTTGTTTTCTCTGCCTTTGGGACAGCCGCGATCGTCAACATCATTACACCAGGAGGAGTTGGACAGAAAGAGTTAACTTCATCCCCGGCAGCGACAACGTGAAATATACACCACTCATAAAAAAGGAAAATGTTTTTCTCCCACCTCTTCACATAAAGCTCGGACTCATAAAAAACTTCGTGAAAGCTATCAACAAAGATGGCGAAGCGTTCGCCTATTTAAAAACCATTTTTCCTCACCTTTCATCGGCAAAGATTAAGGAAGGCGTTTTCGACGGTCCGCAAATTAAAAAGTTGTTGCAAGACCAACAGTTTGAGCACATTTTATCACCAAATGAAGCTGCAGCTTGGAACTCATTTCGGCAAATTGTTTCCGGATTTCTTGGAAACAACAAAAGCTCAAATTACAGAGAGATCGTCGAACAACTACTCCAAAATTATAAAAAAATTAGAGCAAATATGTCGCTTAAGATACATTTTCTACACTCGCACTTGGACTTCTTTCCGGACAACCTGGGCGATGTGAGTGACGAGCATGGCGCACATGTAACAAAAATTACTTGGATTGGTATTGCATTCAAATCCTCACGAACGTTTGCTCATTTTAACTATCGCGTTCGTCGACACTTGTTGAATGAGTAAAATCGATCAATGAAGACCTATTTATACTGTGTATTGTTTAGTATTTTACTGACAGGTACTTATAAATGGGTGTATATTTTTTTACGGTGGCTACATACCTGTTTCACCATGTGTAAGTCTTAAATTTTCCGAATAATGACCACCCTTAAATGTGGGTTGCATTTCTGTAAAAAAATCATACAGGTAGCCAACGGAAAACCCAAATAATTAAAAAAGTCCCCTTTCCTTTTTTCCTTTTAATTGTTCACCCACATTTATTAGCGTTTATTACTTTGCTTACGCAATCATAAAAATTAAATAACCCTTTGTTTATTCCGTTTTGTTAATTCTGAGAATCAAAAAAAAAAGAAAAAACCTTACCATAGACAAAGTTGTGCATATGTCGAGCAAATTTTTGAAATTCATACCTTTACTAAATTGCGAATAAAAGCGAAACGCGTGCATCGATTTTCATGATCTTTGTCTCATTTTGCTCATAGGTTATGTGACTTTACGTAAAAGTAATAAGATTTGACATTTTTTTTCATTTTGGATTTTTTATGGATTTAAAAAAAAAAATTTTAATCTTTTGGCAAAAAATAAGTTTTTTTCTTTATATATTCATTTTTAACTTGGAAACTGTTGCTTGTATAGGATAACAATATATGAACAGATTAAGGGAATTGTAATTTTAAATTTTTTAAAATTTAATTCAATTAAATCGGGCTAGTGGTTCCCGAGTTATGCCGGACGAAACAAATTAACCAAAAAAATTTTTAAAATTTAAAAAAAAAAAAAATAAAAAAAAACCAAACGAAAAAAAAATTTTATTGCGTTTTTCGAGCTCATGTCAAGGTTATCTACACAGAAAAAATTATCGCATCCGGAGTACATGAAATTTGTTTCATTTTGTTGAGTAGTGTTATCGATGTACAAAATATAAAATATAAAGCCGACGAATTAACCGTTTACTATAAAGATGACCACTACACTACCTTTCAAACTTAGGTAGTTTACTAGTAAATACTGTAAAAGAAATGACGCAGACAACCTTGTTAGACAAAATTTACGAAGAAACGAACATTAATGACATATTGAAAATACTGACTATACGAAGATTCGAAGATACATGTATTAGACCAGAATATAGAAACTATAAAGGAACTAACTATTAACAAGGACCCAACAATACTCAAAACGTAGGAAAATGGTAATAATCAAAATATAAATCATAATCAGACAATCTATATAATTATAATAATAACATTTCTGGGCGATATAGAGCTCAGAATAATAATCCTTCGGGTAATTACCAGAGGTTCGTCCAGGTAGGAAATCCTAGGCCGCTTGACTCAACCTAGACAAGACCAAATGGAGGTCGAAAATTTACAAGTAAATAATTTTCAAAGGTTCCACGGGTAGGAAACCCCATGCCAAATGTCAGCCAATATTGCTTGACTCAACCTGGGCAAGACCAAAGGGAACTGGAGAATTTTGCGATAGGGAAACATATCACTCCCCGACGGAAGGACTCCCTGAAGTAAATTTGGGTCAACGTAATGCGATAATAATAATACGTTTTTTTACGGAACGGTCTCAGATTGTTTACCCACAATGGCGATTACGATAAAAAGGGAGAAAATATAGAACTTCAATAGATACAGGAGCTAATTTAAGTTTGATCGATAGTAATATAAAATATTTTAGAAAAGTTTTAATAAAACTACCAATTGAGTTTTGTACGATAACGGGAAAAGATAAGATTTAATCTACCATTTTTAATATACCAGGAAACGCGAAAATTAATTGGAAGATGACGGAATTGAAAGTTAGAAAATATGAATTTATTATAGGAATTGATTTACTAGATTGTTTTAATACGATGATAAATTTAATATTTAATCACAGAATAACGAAGTTTACATTTAATCCATATAATAATCTTGAAATTTGTACACTAGAGGGAATTGAATTTGAATGGGATAGAATTGGATCATTTAAATACAGAAGAACGTAGAGAAGTAATGAACATTTTAAGAAGATTTAGTAAATTATGTTTCAAACAAGGTGACAAACTGACAAGTACAATGAATATAGAACATGAAATTAGAACGACAACAAATGAACAAATAAATTCTAAATTATATATCCCACAACATGAGAGCGAAGTGAGAGGACAAATAAAGGAAATGGAGGAACATGGAATAATTAGGAACAGCAGTTCAAGGTATTCCAGCCCCTTGATATTAGTACCGGAAAATGTAGATAACTCCGGACACCGGAAATACAGATTAGTAATTGACTATAGAAAATTGAACGAGGTGACAATCGACGATCAATTTCCGTTACCCAATATAGATTCAAGAGAATTTATTAACAAAACATGCGTAGTATATTTATATGATATACTAATCTTTATCACATCCCTTAAGGAAAATTTTAAATCAATAACGGACATTTTTAAGGTACTGGAACAAACAAATTTGAAAATACAGATCGACAAGTGTAATTTCATGAAGAAGGAGGCAGAATTTCTAAGACACATTTTAACTGAATAAGGATTGAAACCAAATCCAGACAAGATCAGGACTATACAACAATTGGAAATACCAAGAACGGGAAAGCAGATAAAAAGTTTTCTCGGAATTACAGGGTATTATAGAAAGTTTGTGAAAGATTACGCTAAGGTGGCACAACCTATAACTAAATGAAGAAAGGTGTAAAAATAAATACTAACGACCCGACATATATAGAGGTTTAAATTATGGGTTAGTGCACATCTGATATTAGGATATCCAGATTTCGAAAAAAAAATTCACGCTGACTACAGACGTATCTAATTATGCAATTGGAGCAGTTCTGTAGCAGGAAGGGCAGCCGGTCTGTTTCGCATCTAGGACTTTGAACAATCATGAAAGAAACTACTCAGCGACAGATAAGGAATTTTTGGCTGTATTATGGAGTGTAAACTATTTAAGACCATACTTGTATGGCAGAAAATTTAAAATTTATATTTGCATTCCAAATACAAAGGAAAAGATATGCCACCGAGACATCAAAGATGGCTTTTAAAATTAGGGGAGTATGATTTCGACATTGAATATATAAAAAGAAAGGAAAATCAAGTTGCTGATTTTCTAAGCAGGATAGAAACTGGAGTGGACATTATTGAGGACAAGGAGGAGAGTGAGGATTTGAATATAGTAAATAATGGGGAGAATGACGATGTGCCAATGGTAACAGTTCATTCGACAGAGGAAAATTTACAAGATCATTTTTATATAAAAGAGGAAATAGTAAAAAAGTACAGAACACAAATTATACTAACGAACAACAAGGTTGAAGAGATGAAAATGTTACATGGAAAGAGGATAATTTTTGTAGCTGAATCTGACTTCGATACAATGGGTGGGATATTTAAGAAATATATCACAAAAGGGAAAATGTGAATATTAAAATAAATAGAATTGTCCGAGCACAATTATAACATAGTTCAGGAAAAATTGATAGATATATTTTCTAACGATAGACAAATAACATTTACTAAATGCACAGTGAGAGCTCAGGATATTGAGACTGAAGTAGAGGCAATTAAGCAAATATCTTTATATCAAATAAGGGAAAGTATGCACTCAGGCATTGTTGAAACGTATAATCATATTAAAAGTAAAATATATCATCCAAAATTTATAGAATTGATTCAGTTAGTGATCAACCAATGTGAGATATGCCAGGAAATAAAATATGACTGAAATCCTGTTAAATTGAAATTTTCACACACGGAAAACCCATCAACAAAGAATGAGATAATACGCATAGACACGTATGTAATAAAAAGATTTAATTTTTAACAATTGTAGATAAATTTTCAAAATTCGGAGCAGCTTATCTATTAAACGATAGAAATCATATAACTATAATCGAAAAATTAGAAGATCACTTTGCCAAGGTAGGGAAACCAAGGAAAATAATAGCAAATACGAACTTACGCAAATAATGACCAACATATATCAATTAATGATTATTTTAATATAAGTTTAAAAATAATAGCAAATACGAACTTACGCAAATAATGACCAACAAATATCAATTAATGATTATTTTAATGTAACTTTAAAACATTTAAAAATTGTAATAACAAATGATAGAAAAAAATAGAAGAAGAATTAAATTCTATAAATAAGTTTTTGGAAACAGAAGATAATAAAAGTGTATATTTAGAACAAACGACAAATATACAATTAATAAAAAATAAAATTGAAAATTTACAAGATAATTTAATTTCTGCAAAATATGGTATTAAAAATACGAAATTGATTATAACAAATTAATATTTCCAGTTTGGAACAGCATTTCTTAAAAATAATATGAATCTGACTTCGATACAATGGGTGGGATATTTAAGAAATATATCACAAAAGGGAAAATGTGAATATTAAAATAAATAGAATTGTCCGAGCACAATTATAACATAGTTCAGGAAAAATTGATAGATATATTTTCTAACGATAGACAAAAAACATTTACTAAATGCACAGTGAGAGCTCAGGATATTGAGACTGAAGTGGAGGCAATTAAGCAAATATCTTTATATCAAATAAGGGAAAGTATGCACTCAGGCATTGTTGAAACGTATAATCATATTAAAAGTAAAATATATCATCCAAAATTTATAGAATTGATTCAGTTAGTGATCAACCAATGTGAGATATGCCAGGAAATAAAATATGACTGAAATCCTGTTAAATTGAAATTTTCACACACGGAAAACCCATCAACAAAGAATGAGATAATACACATAGACACTTATGTAATAAAAAGATTTAATTTTTAACAATTGTAGATAAATTTTCAAAATTCGGAGCAGCTTATCTATTAAACGATAGAAATCATATAACTATAATCGAAAAATTAGAAGATCACTTTGCCAAGGTAGGGAAACCAAGGAAAATAATTCAATTAAATCGGGCTAGTGGTTCCCGAGTTATGCCGGACGAAACAAATTAACCAAAAAAAATTTTAAAATTAAAAAAAAAAAAAATAAAAAAAAACCAAACGAAAAAAAAATTTTATTGCGTTTTTCGAGCTCATGTCAAGGTTATCTACACAGAAAAAATTATCGCATCCGGAGTACATGAAATTTGTTTCATTTTGTTGAGTAGTGTTATCGATGTACAAAATATAAAATATAAAGCCGACGAATTAACCGTTTACTATAAAGATGACCACTACACTACCTTTCAAACTTAGGTAGTTTACTAGTAAATACTGTAAAAGAAATGACGCAGACAACCTTGTTAGACAAAATTTACGAAGAAACGAACATTAATGACATATTGAAAATACTGACTATACGAAGATTCGAAGATACATGTATTAGACCAGAATATAGAAACTATAAAGGAACTAACTATTAACAAGGACCCAACAATACTCAAAACGTAGGAAAATGGTAATAATCAAAATATAAATCATAATCAGACAATCTATATAATTATAATAATAACATTTCTGGGCGATATAGAGCTCAGAATAATAATCCTTCGGGTAATTACCAGAGGTTCGTCCAGGTAGGAAATCCTAGGCCGCTTGACTCAACCTAGACAAGACCAAATGGAGGTCGAAAATTTACAAGTAAATAATTTTCAAAGGTTCCACGGGTAGGAAACCCCATGCCAAATGTCAGCCAATATTGCTTGACTCAACCTGGGCAAGACCAAAGGGAACTGGAGAATTTTGCGATAGGGAAACATATCACTCCCCGACGGAAGGACTCCCTGAAGTAAATTTGGGTCAACGTAATGCGATAATAATAATACGTTTTTTTACGGAACGGTCTCAGATTGTTTACCCACAATGGCGATTACGATAAAAAGGGAGAAAATATAGAACTTCAATAGATACAGGAGCTAATTTAAGTTTGATCGATAGTAATATAAAATATTTTAGAAAAGTTTTAATAAAACTACCAATTGAGTTTTGTACGATAACGGGAAAAGATAAGATTTAATCTACCATTTTTAATATACCAGGAAACGCGAAAATTAATTGGAAGATGACGGAATTGAAGTTAGAAAATATGAATTTATTATAGGAATTGATTTACTAGATTGTTTTAATACGATGATAAATTTAATATTTAATCACAGAATAACGAAGTTTACATATAATCCATATAATAATCTTGAAATTTGTACACTAGAGGGAATTGAATTTGAATGGGATAGAATTGGATCATTTAAATACAGAAGAACGTAGAGAAGTAATGAACATTTTAAGAAGATTTAGTAAATTATGTTTCAAACAAGGTGACAAACTGACAAGTACAATGAATATAGAACATGAAATTAGAACGACAACAAATGAACAAATAAATTCTAAATTATATATCCCACAACATGAGAGCGAAGTGAGAGGACAAATAAAGGAAATGGAGGAACAGGGAATAATTAGGAACAGCAGTTCAAGGTATTCCAGCCCCTTGATAGTAGTACCGGAAAATGTAGATAACTCCGGACAGCGGAAATACAGATTAGTAATTGACTATAGAAAATTGAACGAGGTGACAATCGACGATCAATTTCCGTTACCCAATATAGATTCAAGAGAATTTATTAACAAAACATGCGTAGTATATTTATATGATATACTAATCTTTATCACATCCCTTAAGGAAAATTTTAAATCAATAACGGACATTTTTAAGGTACTGGAACAAACAAATTTGAAAATACAGATCGACAAGTGTAATTTCATGAAGAAGGAGGCAGAATTTCTAAGACACATTTTAACTGAATAAGGATTGAAACCAAATCCAGACAAGATCAGGACTATACAACAATTGGAAATACCAAGAACGGGAAAGCAGATAAAAAGTTTTCTCGGAATTACAGGGTATTATAGAAAGTTTGTGAAAGATTACGCTAAGGTGGCACAACCTATAACTAAATGAAGAAAGGTGTAAAAATAAATACTAACGACCCGACATATATAGAGGTTTAAATTATGGGTTAGTGCACATCTGATATTAGGATATCCAGATTTCGAAAAAAAAATTCACGCTGACTACAGACGTATCTAATTATGCAATTGGAGCAGTTCTGTAGCAGGAAGGGCAGCCGGTCTGTTTCGCATCTAGGACTTTGAACGATCATGAAAGAAACTACTCAGCGACAGATAAGGAATTTTTGGCTGTATTATGGAGTGTAAACTATTTAAGACCATACTTGTATGGCAGAAAATTTAAAATTTATATTTGCATTCCAAATACAAAGGAAAAGATATGCCACCGAGACATCAAAGATGGCTTTTAAAATTAGGGGAGTATGATTTCGACATTGAATATATAAAAAGAAAGGAAAATCAAGTTGCTGATTTTCTAAGCAGGATAGAAACTGGAGTGGACATTATTGAGGACAAGGAGGAGAGTGAGGATTTGAATATAGTAAATAATGGGGAGAATGACGATGTGCCAATGGTAACAGTTCATTCGACAGAGGAAAATTTACAAGATCATTTTTATATAAAAGAGGAAATAGTAAAAAAGTACAGAACACAAATTATACTAACGAACAACAAGGTTGAAGAGATGAAAATGTTACATGGAAAGAGGATAATTTTTGTAGCTGAATCTGACTTCGATACAATGGGTGGGATATTTAAGAAATATATCACAAAAGGGAAAATGTGAATATTAAAATAAATAGAATTGTCCGAGCACAATTATAACATAGTTCAGGAAAAATTGATAGATATATTTTCTAACGATAGACAAATAACATTTACTAAATGCACAGTGAGAGCTCAGGATATTGAGACTGAAGTAGAGGCAATTAAGCAAATATCTTTATATCAAATAAGGAAAAGTATGCACTCAGGCATTGTTGAAACGTATAATCATATTAAAAGTAAAATATATCATCCAAAATTTATAGAATTGATTCAGTTAGTGATCAACCAATGTGAGATATGCCAGGAAATAAAATATGACTGAAATCCTGTTAAATTGAAATTTTCACACACGGAAAACCCATCAACAAAGAATGAGATAATACACATAGACACGTATGTAATAAAAAGATTTAATTTTTAACAATTGTAGATAAATTTTCAAAATTCGGAGCAGCTTATCTATTAAACGATAGAAATCATATAACTATAATCGAAAAATTAGAAGATCACTTTGCCAAGGTAGGGAAACCAAGGAAAATAATAGCAAATACGAACTTACGCAAATAATGACCAACAAATATCAATTAATGATTATTTTAATGTAACTTTAAAAATAATAGCAAATACGAACTTAAGCAAATAATGACCAACAAATATCAATTAATGATTATTTTAATGTAACTTTAAAACATTTAAAAATTGTAATAACAAATGATAGAAAAAAATAGAAGAAGAATTAAATTCTATAAATAAGTTTTTGGAAACAGAAGATAATAAAAGTGTATATTTAGAACAAACGACAAATATACAATTAATAAAAAATAAAATTGAAAATTTACAAGATAATTTAATTTCTGCAAAATATGGTATTAAAAATACGAAATTGATTATAACAAATTAATATTTCCAGTTTGGAACAGCATTTCTTAAAAATAATATGAATCTGACTTCGATACAATGGGTGGGATATTTAAGAAATATATCACAAAAGGGAAAATGTGAATATTAAAATAAATAGAATTGTCCGAGCACAATTATAACATAGTTCAGGAAAAATTGATAGATATATTTTCTAACGATAGACAAAAAACATTTACTAAATGCACAGTGAGAGCTCAGGATATTGAGACTGAAGTGGAGGCAATTAAGCAAATATCTTTATATCAAATAAGGGAAAGTATGCACTCAGGCATTGTTGAAACGTATAATCATATTAAAAGTAAAATATATCATCCAAAATTTATAGAATTGATTCAGTTAGTGATCAACCAATGTGAGATATGCCAGGAAATAAAATATGACTGAAATCCTGTTAAATTGAAATTTTCACACACGGAAAACCCATCAACAAAGAATGAGATAATACACATAGACACTTATGTAATAAAAAGATTTAATTTTTAACAATTGTAGATAAATTTTCAAAATTCGGAGCAGCTTATCTATTAAACGATAGAAATCATATAACTATAATCGAAAAATTAGAAGATCACTTTGCCAAGGTAGGGAAACCAAGGAAAATAATAGCAAATACGAACTTACGCAAATAATGACCAACAAATATCAATTAATGATTATTTTAATGTAACTTTAAAACATTTAAAAATTGTAATAACAAATGATAGAAAAAATAGAAGAAGAATTAAATTCTATAAATAAGTTTTTGGAAACAGAAGATAATAAAAGTGTATATTTAGAACAAATGACAAATATACAATTAATAAAAAATAAAATTGAAAATTTACAAGATAATTTAATTTCTGCAAAATATGGTATTAAAAATACGAAATTGATTATAACAAATTAATATTTCCAGTTTGGAACAGCATTTCTTAAAAATTCTTATCTTATTTTTGGAATAAAAATACCTACAACATTTATAACAGTTAAATTAAGATTTATTGTACCACTACCAAATAAGGACTACAATGAAATAGATTTAAACATAGAACAAACTTTTGAATTTCAAAATGACACTTACAAATTTGAAGAAAATAAACACTTGAAAGATTTAAAATTGAGTAATCATTGTTTAATGAATGATAAATGGAAAATAATGAAAATAGAGAGTTTGAACAGTTTGAGTTTTTACAATTAGATATAGACACAATTATAATTAAGAATGCAGTAAATATTACTATAATTCAAACATGTAATAATGAGAAAAATATTTTAAATGGAAATTATTTAATCAATTTTAATAATTATTCAATTAGGATAAAAGATTATTATTTTTCAAATATTGCAGAAATTACAGAAGAAAAACAAATAATTGAAAATACAAATATGGCGTTGTTGAATGAACATGGCGTAGAGAAGTAATGAACATTTTAAGAAGATTTAGTAAATTATGTTTCAAACAAGGTGACAAACTGACAAGTACAATGAATATAGAACATGAGATTAGAACGACAACAAATGAACAAATAAATTCTAAATTATATATCCCACAACATGAGAGCGAAGTGAGAGGACAAATAAAGGAAATGGAGGAACAGGGAATAATTAGGAACAGCAGTTCAAGGTATTCCAGCCCCTTGATAGTAGTACCGAAAAATGTAGATAACTCCGGACAGCGAAAATACAGATTAGTAATTGACTATAGAAAATTGAACGAGGTGACAATCGACGATCAATTTCCGTTACCCAATATAGATTCAATTTTAAATAAATTAGGAAGATCACTGTATTGTACTACCTTGGATCTGGCTAAGGGATATCACCAGATATTAATTAGGGAACAAGATAGAGAGTAGACTGCCTTCGTAACACCACACGGATTATATGCATTCATTAGAATGCCTTTCGGACTGAAAAATGCACCGGCGACTTTTCAGCGACTAATGAACCAAACTTTAAGAGAATTTATTAACAAAACATGCGTAGTATATTTATATGATATACTAATCTTTATCACATCCCTTAAGGAAAATTTTAAATCAATAACGGTCATTTTTAAGGTACTGGAACAAACAAATTTGAAAATACAGATCGACAAGTGTAATTTCATGAAGAAAGAGGCAGAATTTCTAAGACACATTTTAACTGAATAAGGATTGAAACCAAATCCAGACAAGATCAGGACTATACAACAATTGGAAATACCAAGAACGGGAAAGCAGATAAAAAGTTTTCTCGGAATTACAGGGTATTATAGAAAGTTTGTGAAAGATTACGCTAAGGTGGCACAACCTATAACTAAATGAAGAAAGGTGTAAAAATAAATACTAACGACCCGACATATATAGAGGTTTAAATTATGGGTTAGTGCACATCTGATATTAGGATATCCAGATTTCGAAAAAAAAATTCACGCTGACTACAGACGTATCTAATTATGCAATTGGAGCAGTTCTGTAGCAGGAAGGGCAGCCGGTCTGTTTCGCATCTAGGACTTTGAACAATCATGAAAGAAACTACTCAGCGACAGATAAGGAATTTTTGGCTGTATTATGGAGTGTAAACTATTTAAGACCATACTTGTATGGCAGAAAATTTAAAATTTATATTTGCATTCCAAATACAAAGGAAAAGATATGCCACCGAGACATCAAAGATGGCTTTTAAAATTAGGGGAGTATGATTTCGACATTGAATATATAAAAAGAAAGGAAAATCAAGTTGCTGATTTTCTAAGCAGGATAGAAACTGGAGTGGACATTATTGAGGACAAGGAGGAGAGTGAGGATTTGAATATAGTAAATAATGGGGAGAATGACGATGTGCCAATGGTAACAGTTCATTCGACAGAGGAAAATTTACAAGATCATTTTTATATAAAAGAGGAAATAGTAAAAAAGTACAGAACACAAATTATACTAACGAACAACAAGGTTGAAGAGATGAAAATGTTACATGGAAAGAGGATAATTTTTGTAGCTGAATCTGACTCCGATACAATGGGTGGGATATTTAAGAAATATATCACAAAAGGGAAAATATGAATATTAAAATAAATAGAATTGTCCGAGCACAATTATAACATAGTTCAGGAAAAATTGATAGATATATTTTCTAACGATAGCATTTACTAAATGCACAGTGAGAGCTCAGGATATTGAGACTGAAGTAGAGGCAATTAAGCAAATATCTTTATATCAAATAAGGGAATGTATGCACTCAGGCATTGTTGAAACGTATAATCATATTAAAAGTAAAATATATCATCCAAAATTTATAGAATTGATTCAGTTAGTGATCAACCAATGTGAGATATGCCAGGAAATAAAATATGACTGAAATCCTGTTAAATTGAAATTTTCACACACGGAAAACCCATCAACAAAGAATGAGATAATACACATCGACACTTATGTAATAAAAAGATTTAATTTTTTAACAATAGTAGATAAATTTTCAAAATTCGGAGCAGCTTATCTATTAAACGATAGAAATCATATAACTATAATCGAAAAATTAGAAGATCACTTTGCCAAGGTAGGGAAACCAAGGAAAATAATAGCAAATACGAACTTACGCAAATAATGACCAACAAATATCAATTAATGATTATTTTAATGTAACTTTAAAACATTTAAAAATTGTAATAACAAATGATAGAAAAAATAGAAGAAGAATTAAATTCTATGAATAAGTTTTTGGAAACAGAAGATAATAAAATTGTATATTTAGAACAAATGACAAATATACAATTAATAAAAAATAAAATTGAAAATTTACAAGATAATTTAATTTCTGCAAAATATGGTATTAAAAATACGAAATTGATTATAACAAATTAATATTTCCAGTTTGGAACAGCATTTCTTAAAAATTCTTATCTTATTTTTGGAATAAAAATACCTACAACATTTATAAACATTTTTAAATTAAGATTTATTGTACCACTACCAAATTAGGACTACAATGAAATAGATTCAAACATAGAACAAACTTTTGAATTTCAAAATGACACTTACAAATTTGAAGAAAATAAACACTTGAAAGATTTAAAATTTAGTAATCATTGTTTAATGAATGATAAATGTAAAATAATGGAAAATAGAGAGTTTGAGCAGTTTGAGTTTTTACAATTAGATATAGACACAATTATAATTAAGAATGCAGTAAATACTACTATAATTGAAACATGTAATAATGAGAAAAATATTTTAAATGGAAATTATTTAATCGATTTTAATAATTATTCAATTAGGATAAAAGATTATTATTTTTCAAATATTGCAGAAATTACAGAAGAAAAACAAATAATTGAAAATACAAATATGGCGTTGTTGAATGACTCAGATACAGGTTATTATTTCGAAGTAGATTTAGAATATCCCAAACAGTTGCATAACATAATGACTTACCATTTTGTGCTGGAAATGAATAAGTGGGTGATTTTAAATGCAAAAAATTAATAACAGATTTTTCAACAAAACGCATATATCAAATACATTATAGAAATCTCAAACAATGTTTATGTAATGTACTAATTGTAAAAAAAGTATATCGCATCATTTCGTTTTCACATTCAGCTTGGTTAAAACCATATATCACCAAAAAATAATGATCACAGAACTGCAGCAAAAAATATTTTTTTTTTCAAGCTATTAAATAATTCAGTTTATGGGAAAACCATGGAGAATGTAGACAGACGAAAGGATGTGAACATTATAAAGCAATGGTCGAGAACTAACAGAAATAGGTTGGGTGTACAATTATTAATAGCAAAACCAAATTTCCACAGCTTAAACAGTTTTCTAATGAAATGGTGGCGATTCAGTAGAATCGTGTTCAAACCTTATATGATAAACATATATATTTAGGTTTCTGTGTCTTGGAGCTATCTAAATATTTGATGTACGATTTCCATTATGAATTAATGATGATTTTTCTCTCGACTACATGGATACAGACTCCTTTATATATTCTTTTAGAGGTCGAGATTTCTATTCAGAACTTTCATTGGAGGATATAAGGAGTAGATTTTATACTTCTGAATACCCACCAGATAACCAATTTAATATAACTCTAACCAACAAAAAGGTTTTGGGTATGATGGAAGATGAAAATATTTACAGAGTTTGTGGGATTAAGACCGAAAATGTATGCCATTAGTGTAATCTAAGAGTGTTAAAAAGTCAGTTCTAAATAAATATTCTATCGATAATTTTAGAGATTGCTTATTAAATAAACAAAAATATTGTGATAGTATGTTAACATTTAGATCAAAAACATGATGTGTATACTAATAAGATTAGTAGAACAACTTTAAGTTTTGCTGATGATAACAGATACATTAAATCTGATGGGATCATCATGAAATTGAAACTTTAGAAGAGTTAGAGTTTTATTAATCTGATGAACATTTTAATGTTAACGATGTATATGAATTTGCAACTATAGATGAAATAGACGATCTTAATTTATAATTAAATACTTAATAAGAATTTAATTATTTTATATATTATTATCTATTACTTATAATGAATGTAAATATAAAACTTTATTTGTTTATTTCGTTTATATAATGACACTTACAAATTTGAAGAAAATAAACACTTGAAAGATTTAAAATTTAGTAATCATTGTTTAATGAATGATAAATGTAAAATAATGGAAAATAGAGAGTTTGAGCAGTTTGAGTTTTTACAATTAGATATAGACACAATTATAATTAAGAATGCAGTAAATACTACTATAATTGAAACATGTAATAATGAGAAAAATATTTTAAATGGAAATTATTTAATCAATTTTAATAATTATTCAATTAGGATAAAAGATTATTATTTTTCAAATATTGCAGAAATTACAGAAGAAAAACAAATAATTGAAAATACAAATATGGCGTTGTTGAATGACTCAGATACAGGTTATTATTTCGAAGTAGATTTAGAATATCCCAAACAGTTGCATAACATAATGACTTACCATTTTGTGCTGGAAATGAATAAGTGGGTGATTTTAAATGCAAAAAATTAATAACAGATTTTTCAACAAAACGCATATATCAAATACATTATAGAAATCTCAAACAATGTTTATGTAATGTACTAATTGTAAAAAAAGTACATCGCATCATTTCGTTTTCACATTCAGCTTGGTTAAAACCATATATCACCAAAAAATAATGATCACAGAACTGCAGCAAAAAATATTTTTTTTTTCAAGCTATTAAATAATTCAGTTTATGGGAAAACCATGGAGAATGTAGACAGACGAAAGGATGTGAACATTATAAAGCAATGGTCGAGAACTAACAGAAATAGGTTGGGTGTACAATTATTAATAGCAAAACCAAATTTCCACAGCTTAAACAGTTTTCTAAGGAAATGGTGGCGATTCAGTAGAATCGTGTTCAAACCTTATATGATAAACATATATATTTAGGTTTCTGTGTCTTGGAGCTATCTAAATATTTGATGTACGATTTCCATTATGAATTAATGATGATTTTTCTCTCGACTACATGGATACAGACTCCTTTATATATTCTTTTAGAGGTCGAGATTTCTATTCAGAACTTTCATTGGAGGATATAAGGAGTAGATTTTATACTTCTGAATACCCACCAGATAACCAATTTAATATAACTCTAACCAACAAAAAGGTTTTGGGTATGATGGAAGATGAAAATATTTACAGAGTTTGTGGGATTAAGACCGAAAATGTATGCCATTAGTGTAATCTAAGAGTGTTAAAAAGTCAGTTCTAAATAAATATTCTATCGATAATTTTAGAGATTGCTTATTAAATAAACAAAAATATTGTGATAGTATGTTAACATTTAGATCAAAAACATGATGTGTATACTAATAAGATTAGTAGAACAACTTTAAGTTTTGCTGATGATAACAGATACATTAAATCTGATGGGATCATCATGAAATTGAAACTTTAGAAGAGTTAGAGTTTTATTAATCTGATGAACATTTTAATGTTAACGATGTATATGAATTTGCAACTATAGATGAAATAGACGATCTTAATTTATAATTAAATACTTAATAAGAATTTAATTATTTTATATATTATTATCTATTACTTATAATGAATGTAAATATAAAACTTTATTTGTTTATTTCGTTTATATAATGACGTGTGTGAAGAATCTTAGAAATATTTCGGGTTGCGATATCTTAAATAAGTTTGCGGACTATTCCAGTTAAAGGTGTATACTCGAGTAATCGATCGTGGAGTATCAAACAGTAGGCAGATGTCATCTTAGGAATAGGTTTACTAGTTTCAAGCTCTTTATTGACAACGATGGGTCCACTTTTAACCACCTCACTTTGATGACTAACATCAATTATAATCATCGGGGTTTCTTTGAATTTTTCACAGCTAAGAATTAGTTGTGGTTCACGCATATAATAACTTTGTTAAAATTTAGCATACATATCATACAGAACAGCATAACGGTTATCTTCAAATTTTAAATTTCAATCATCGTATGGATAGCTCTCCGAATTCAGGTAAACTCTTATGTTCGTTAAATTGCAATGTTTTTTCGTCTTTTCCGAATGCAAATAGTATGAAACGAGGTCTTTCTCTATTTACGGACAATTTGACATTCCAATTACATTTTGTTGCACCATGAAATGTTGGATTGAAATGACAATTCCGCAGCTGAAATGCAAGTGATAAAGATGTTCCATCCTTAATTACAAATGTTGTCATTCTCAACTTCCACCTTTTCTTGGTGTGCGGCCTACTGTCAAATGGCATTCCTTTATTTATTCCCCTACGTTAGATTTTGTCTACTACTTTCTTCATACGACTTTGTGATATTACGCACAAAAATAATAGTAACACCTTCTAACTAGTAGCCTTTCTCCATCTCAGCTATGATTTAGTTTACTCGTTATATTGTAAATCTCTCGTTCGTTAGATTTCGTCCATACAACACCCTCACAAACTTTTGTACAAAAGGTAATATTGTTTACGACAATAAATTGAATTGAGTTTTATTTGAAAATATTAAATTTTCGTATTTTTATTTATTTTCATTCTTGCTACGCAAACATTGGTCCACACGAGCCGAATACTTGCTTCCAGCAATTAATTGATTTCTATTTTTTCTTCAAAGGCAAACCTGACACCGTCAGCAACAACAACACCCACATAAATCAGCCATCTTCTTTCACCCATCTTCATCATATATATTATTAACAAAAGGTGCGTATTGTCAGTTTTATTTAAAAGTGAGCATATTGTGTTTTGTTTATTTATAAAGAGATATATTTCCGAAAAATATAATAATAAAACGGTCCTTTTACAACATCGGTACCGCGTCGGTTTGTGTCTTTGTGTGATTCTCGTACATCCAGACTGACGGACATACATATTTTCATATTTATACATATTTTCGTTACGCGAAAATAAAGATAAATATTATTAAATTGAAACAGATAAATAAAGTGCTGGGTTTTCAACGTTAATCGGTTGTGGTTTTTTTACAACAACAAAACATATGTATTCAAACGAGTAATTGCATTACTCTTGGTTAAAAGAAGAAAAAACAAAACAACAACAACATACATTTGCTTACCATACGGTTCGAAGTTGCAAAACAACATCATCATACCCAACGGTCAGCGTATGAAAGAGTACATACGTACGTCAATACACACGCAGCCATACATATATGTTCTCTTATTTATTAGCGCGGGTCGTTCTCGGTGAGATTTGAAATTTATTAGCGTGGGTCGTTCTTGGTGACATTTGAAATTTTTTATCGAATTTTTTCCGTTTCGTATCTCGGTAGTATTATTGTAAAAGTAAAAATTTGGGTTTCGCGACACCGTGTACCCTACACCGTCTTCTACACTGGCATAAAAATATTTAAAAAAATTTGCGTTTTATTTATTTTATGTTTTTCGCTTGATACAAGCGTACATTTATTGCGTGCATCATACAGTCCGTGCACCCTACTCTAGGTCAAGTGAATATACATACGAATTTATAATTTTTTCAATTTTTCCATTGACTTTCTTTTACAGAGAAATATTTTGGGACATTTTCGTGCTTCTAAATAAAATTTCGTGTATTTTTCGATACACTGGAAAAAAATCTGTGAGGTTTAATAATTTTTAATTAAAATTTTGGTTAAATTTAATAGCAATTTGGCCAAATTTCGTGACTGAACTAATTTTCGTGAATTTTTCGATACATTTTGCGGAAATTTGGTTGGGCGTGTTCAAATTACTTCATTTTTTAGTATTTTTAACTCATTTGGGAAGATTTCGAGCTCTGCTTTGAAAATATAGTGGACTGTTTTTGGGGTTTCGTTCCATCTCATTGCTAGACATTTTTCATTCATTTAGCATTTTCGTGCTTTTTCAAAATAATCAGGGTATTTTTCGGTACACTGTGAATGTTTTTGGATTTCTTTCTGAAATATTTTTTGGATAGCTGTGAATAGTTTTCGTTCATTTAGCACTTACGTGTTTTTTCCTGGTATTTTTTAATACATTTAGCAAAGTTTTTACTTTTTTTGGGTTTTACTTAATTCTCGCTTGGTTCAATATGCCTCTCACTCCACTCGACTTCTTTATCAGAGCAACTGATGCTTTGGTAAAATTTGATGCGAACTTCAGTACCCTTTGAATACAGGGTTCAGAAGCGAGAACATTATGGAGTAATGTTAAGGACAGGTACGATAAGTTTCTTAGTCATCTGCAAACTGGACAAAGGACAAAGATTCTGCTGACAGCAAATATGATGTAGCGTATAGGGCATTTGTACGTGTCCTCGCTGCTTTTAATAGGAAATTGGATGAACTTCGAGCTCCGCTGAAGTCATCCCCTCCGACTCCGCCCCGTACTTCTACGGATACATATGCGATAGATCACTTGGATTCTTCTTCTGATCGATCGAAATCTATAAGGGAGCAGCAGGAGCAATGTGGGGGCAGCAACAGTATGGCTCACGTTTTCCATGGCGATTTCCTCTCATGGCCTACATTTAGAGATCTTTTCTGTGTTGGCGTCCGAGTTGTTGAAAACCATCATGAGGGAAATAGATATAAATCTTCAAAGAGTTTATTGTTGGGCTGATTCTACGATCATCCTTTCTTGGCTTAGGAAAACTCCCTGCACGTGAACTACATTTGTTGCTAATCGTGTATGCAGGATTCAGGAGAATGTAGGTGGCCACAATTGGTATCACGTGCGGTCTGAGGATAACCCTGCTGATCTAGGTAGCCGCGGGCTTTCGCCTGCATAGCTAGCCAAGTCTTAGATTTGGTGGCATGGACCACAATGGCTCCGCTTAGATATCGCTCAATGGGATATTAGGGATTTAGCTCCCTCGACACCGATATTGAATTACGTGCTGTCAAGAGTCATGCATCGTTCTTTACGAACTATGAGGATATCCTTGAAAGATTTTCGTCTTGGGATAGAGTTTTACGTGTTGTGGCATATATCTATCGATATTTTTATAGAACTCATCCTTCTCATAGGGGTCATAATCTTTTCCGAGATTCGACTATTTCGAGTTCTGAGCTGAAAGCCGTCTGGCTTCACTGGCTCAGAAGGCATTATTCGCGGAAGAATAAGATTGTTTGTTGCAAAAAAGACCACGAGATCGTAAGAGTTCGCTCTTGCCGCTAAATCCATTACTGGATGAAGCGGGGGTCATGCACGGGAGACTGGTTAGATCGCCCAGTCTGTCATATTCCGAGCAACATCCAATTATTTTGCCTTATGCTAGTAGATTTACTCAGCTCTTAGTACAGTTTGTTCATGTGATAACTATTCATGGTGGAAACCAGTGAATGCTTCGCATTCTGCGTATTGAATTCCACGTCTGACTTCTTTAGTCAGAAAGACCACCAATCGTTGCAAACGCCGCTCTTCCTCCGGAGAGAACTGTTATCACAAGGCCCTTTGTCACTACTGGCGTAGTGAGGTTACGTTTGCGTCTTCATTTGCTTTTCTACGAAAGCAATACACCTAGAGGCTACTTCAGATTTGTCAACGACAACCTTTTTATCCGCATTTCATAGATTTATTTCTCGTCGTGGTTGTCCAAAATCGATATTTTCGGACAACGGCACTAATTTGGTGGTTGCTTCTAGGGAATTGGAACGGGATTTCAAGTGTGTGCTTCTGAGAGTCAAGATCAGGTTTGTTCCGCCTTCCAGTATCAAGAATTTTCATGGCAGTTCATTCCTGCCGGAGCCGCTCATATGGGTGGGCTTTGGGAAGCTGCTGTGAAAAGCTTTAAGCTGCATTTCCGCAAGCAAGCACAAAACTTCAAATATACGTTTGAAGAATTTTCAACTGTTCTTTCCAGAATCGAAGCTTGTTTGAATTCCCGTCCTCTGTGTCCTATGTCTGACAATCCACATGACCCGGTGGCGCTTACGCCGGGTCACTTTCTGATAGGGTCGCCGATTCTGGCTCCACCGGAGCCGGTCATAGAAGAAGCGCCATTGCACATCGTGAATCGAGGCTTTAACTCAGCAATTCTGCCTACGGTGGAAAGGTGAGTATCTGAAAAATTTGCATAAAAGATACAAATGGAAATTTCCGCAGCACGATGTTCAAATAGGCGATTTAGCTGTTATTGGAGACGAACAACTGCTTCCCACTTCTTGGAAATTAGGTCGGGTAAATAACGTCCATCCGGGTATCGACGGTCGCGGATATTCGAACGGGAAACGGTGTTTTAAGACGACCTATAGTAAAGCTGGTCACTTTGAGTCAGTAATTTAAAGTTTTTTGTGTAATACTATCGCGCCATTTCTATTTTCGTAGAACAATGGAAAGCATCAGATCGCTATTTGTGTCCCGGTTTTCAGTGGGCGCAACTCACCATGTTTGGTTGGGTCCTATCATCCTATCCATGTCCAGCATAGTTAGGGTAGGAGTAGGACCACATCAAGGCTGGCCTTACGGGTCGTCGACGTCTATGGTGTGGTCAGCAGTACTTATGGTCTCTACTAGCTGTGGTACTGCGAATCTGGGCTCTACGATCTATATAGGGTTTTGGTTAATTAGTATGTAATAAATTTGAAATCGAAAATAAAAGCTCATAAAAACTGACAAATACCCCTTTCATTTCCCTTAGCAATAAGTGTATATACATGTTTATATTACATGACATTTTGATTGAAATTGTTTAACTTTACTTTACAACATAGCGGGATGTTGCAAGGCGGGAGTCACCAGTCTTGGCCGAGGTGACGTTTCTTTTCTTCAGGATATAACTTTAAACGCTTATTTCTTTACTTGAATATTCCCTTTTTTCTTAACACTTTCTTCTTCTAAACACTCCACTCTTCTTCTTTACCAAGTCAGAGACGAACTAACATTTATTTTCAAAGATTATATATAGCTTAAAATCTAGAGTTGAACTTAGAATTATACGTACGTTTACATAAAATACGTACATAGCATCTTAACCTACAGAGTAACATATACTCACATAAGTATATAAACGAAGAACAAAGAGTGAAGCGTACATACACTTAAAATAACCAAATACTTAAATGTGCCGCAACCCAGAATTGACAGTGACACAATATGTCACGTCAACATAAACACGGCCGCCGCAACTCGGTCGCTGCTCTACTTGCCGACAAACTGTTGACGCTGCAATGTGGTAATGAGAACTCCATGCACTTGAGTTCTCATTCCCATACCCGTGTAATATGATCGATAACAATCAAGCGCCAACAGCTCTGGTGGTCTAAGTGGTGTATGGCGGGGTATGTTGTATGTATGTTAATGTACATAATGTTGATTGAAATCGGTTGGTGTTCCGATTTGTTGTAGCCTACTTTGCTGCTGAAGAAAGACAGTGGCGGCTTCGCGGGGGTTTAGTCGGGGCTCCGACGGTAACTCCTCCCCCCTACAATGAAGGGACGGTCAAAGTGAAGGCATGGATGTCGAGGTGAGACAATTGCGAGTTGGGCAAGTAGTAATGCCATCGCCGTGTAGATACTAAAAATGTGGTTGGAGGCTAAGCTCTTGAGCCTCTGTAAATCAGATTGGTTATGGATGTGTGCAAAGTTCAATTTCCGTAAACTAAGCTCCTCTATTGTGTTGTTGATTTGGAAATGTATGGGTTCGGGTACAATGATAGCTACATGGTCAACTTCCACGATGTCCGAATCCACGAAAGGCAACCCGTTAATGCTGATTGAGCAGTTACTATAATGTACTACCACCGACCGTTGATGACCGGTTGACTCCCACAATCAGACAGCACATCCACTTCGTTTGCATTAAAAATAAATGCAAACTGTTTTACCGGTTGGAAAACCTCTTCATCATCTCCCACATCCCTCGTGTCGCAGATGGGAGATGAATTAGTTAGTAGATTCCGTAAGCAAGGCGAGTCGAGTTTTGATGGTTGACAATAATATGTACCGCAAAATTCTGGGCATTGGCCATCAAAGAACTTAATACTATTGTATTAACTACTACTACTACTATTAATACAGACCAAACGGCTAGAATAATGTAATTTGGTGCGTACATTTCTCTCACAGTGTAGAGGTGTGATAAGACGGGATTTTCCGAAATTCGTACTTTTAAGGGGTAAAAAGGAATAAAAATGGTACTACCGCAATGAGCAAATTTGGTATGCATATTGCTCTTATAACGCGAATACGACCACGAAAATATTCTTCATAAATTTAAACTTTTAGGTGTGAAATTGGGTAAAAACGGATAACAGCGGTACTAATCATGAAATTCGTACCTTTTTATATCCCTATGGTACCAATAACACGGCTGAAATTAAAATCTTGAAATTCGGTGTGTAGACAGTGTAAACGCGAAAAATTAACTGATTTTCAATATTTATACTTTTAAGTTGAACTTGAAAAAAAAAAACGTTTAAAATGGATACTGCAATACAATTGGATTGTATCAAATGTGTACTTTAAAGAGGGAAGCGGATCAAAAGTGGTGCGAATGGTACCAACCAAATTTGCGGATTTGGGATAAAGATAGTACCAACCAAAGTCTTCAGTTAGAATATGAAAAGAAATTCGGTGTGTACATTTCTCCGAGTACATAAATTAATCTCCGAAATTTGTATGTTTAAGGGCACAATCGGCACAGGAAGAGTTATGTCTGAACATTATAGTCAAACTAAAAGATAGATACAAAATGTTTGTTTCAGTTATAAGTTTAGATTTCAAGTCACGCACCGGTATAGAAGTTATGGTTTTAATTTTCACTTGGATAGGGACTACAAAGTACGTGGAAAAGCATACATATTTTGTAGGTTTAAAGTGATTATAAAAATATTTTAAAACATCGAATTGCAACTAATTTCAACCATACGTATGGAAGTTGTATCAGTTTTATTTTGACCAAAGCTTATGTCAATTTGCATGGAAAGTATAGAAGTTATATTAGGTTTAATTGGTGTATATCAATTTCTCCCATTTCCGAATTTAAACTAAGTTTGGGAAAATAGTACTATGTGCAGAGTTTGAATAAATTCTTTAAGCCACTTCCATAGTTATCGTGTATACCAGCGAGTCAGACGGACGTGAAAGGGACTTGGGACATACTTATGGTTTTAAATCTCTCCTTCAATGCGTTACACTTTTTTCCTATCCCTAATGATATATACGCTCCTACTCTGTAGTGAGGGTATAATATTCACAGCTTAAGAAAGTAACGTGCAAATAATTTTCTACTTTATATGATTTTTTTAGAAAAATTATTTCCATTTTGTGCCTATAAATTAAACTATTGACTACGTATAAATTGATTTTTTAATTTGTACAAGGTGTTAAAATCATTGCGAAAAGTTTGTGTAAATATACCTCTGAATAAGTAGCGATTCTTCAAAAGTTGTGAGCGTTTACAAACGATTTACGCTGAAAGTGATATCCTTACACTAAGGCAATTTCAAAATATAAAAAACAGTTTGAATACCGATACAAAATACTGTCAATACCATACTATTTTTCCGCGTACGAAGTAGCGGGTATTTGATAGTTACCTATATATATGCTCCTCTAACAGCAATGAAATATTCTGTTCCTCCCCAATACTCATTGATTGGTATTATAGCAGATACTTAATTGCTTGTTATTATTATTATTTATATATTTTTTCGATTTCCCAATACTCCTTAATTGTTATACTTATTGAGTAAATTATTTATATATTTTTTCAATTTCTAAGCGTCGGGCGTGGAATAGTAGGAAGGTTTCTCCTTGTCGGAAAATATTTAAGTTTCCCCCCGTAATGTATTTACAATATATCGAATACTCGGCCCTTATCCAGGCAGCAGTATCAGCGATTAATACCACGCAAGTATATTTACGATACACTGAAAATACTTCCCCAGACTCCTCTTCGGGAGTTATTAGGATACTTGTAATATCCCTTTCCTTTACTCCTTTTGGAGATTTCGCGTACTTACACGCTACAACGAATACTCGGCCCTGCGAGATGCAGTCGGCAGCGGTATCAGCGATTGATGCCACGCAAGTATATTTACGTTGTAATTTGTGTTTTTTCCGCACAGCAATAGCTGTATGAGGGTGGTGCTTAACACTTCGTTATAACGGGTACTCGGCCCTGCGCGATTCAGCCGGCAGCGATATCAGCGATTGATACCACACAAGTACAACAGACGTTACAAGTCCGTAGCTAAACAGACGATCTGACGCAAAATATTCGACCTTTGCAAGGAGCAATGGCACCTCGGTAAACCGAACAAATACTTCGCCGCGTCAGACACGTTTTTCCTACACCCGAATAATAATTTCACTTTTTAGTGTTTGTGCGATATAGTGCAAATATGTTGCATTTATTCCCTTATTTCCCTTCCACATATTCCACCCCTAGCTTTATGATACTTTAGTAATATTTTACAAATAACTTACTTTGATATTAAAACTAGTAGCATTTTCCAATGAACCATTTATTTATTGCTGATGTGTTTTTTTATTATTATTAAGTCTATAGATACAAATATCCTTACAAACTAAAAACATATACATATATACACTTAGATACTACAAATTAAGAATTTAAATACAGGATAATTTTTCTTTTAATAGAGTTTTTGTTTTCTGATAATTCAATAATGTGATAGAATTTATTAAATTGAACAAACAGTCGGCGCAAAGGATCATTATTGGCATAGTTTGAACGGAAATAATTATAGTGGATCAACTGAAAATATCTAGTTGGTCTTGTCGGAATATTTATCATCATTCTACTCAGAATAAGCTCGGAATGGATGTTGCCCTGGATAACATTCATAAGGAAAGTAATGTTCAACATAGTACGTCGACTCTTCAAAAAAGGCAACTTGATAAGGCCAATCCTAAATTCATATGAAGGCAGTGTACGGAAGTTCCATCCTCGCCCACGCAGACAAAATAAAAGGAATTGTTTCTGGACAGATTCCAAAAGATTACTATGAATAGTGTAGGATGGGTCCCATATTACTGAACCATATTCAAGAATGCACCTAACCAAAGAGGTATATAAGTGTTTAGTGACAGAAGGATTGGAAAACTCCTTACTCCAACGTTTCATAAAGCCAAGAGCACCATAAGCTTTGTTTATTACCATAGAAATGTGAGACCTGAAGTTCAAACGTTGATCCAATAGAATTCCAAGATCCAAAAAGGAAACTACAGACTCGAGTTTATGATCACCAAAAAATAATTAGTTTCTAAATTTCTAGCTCTAGAAAATGACATATGTTTGCATTTCAACATATTTAGTTCCATTAAATTAATTTTACACCACTCATGAAAACTATTAAGATCAGACTGTAGAAAACATTGTTCAGTGGGACCTTTAAAGGATTGAAATATTTTTACATCATCAGCATACAATAGAATATTAGAATGACGAACTACAGAGGGAAGATCATTAATAAATATTATAAATAGAATCGGACCAAGATGACTTCCTTGAGGTACACCGGATGATACAACTATATTTCGTGAGAGAGCTTTTCCAAATTTTACTCTTTGAATTCGACCATCTAAATAACATTTTAACCACGATAATAATGTTTTACTAAAGCCCATCATATCTATTTTCATTAGCAGAAGGTTGTGATTTACTTTATCAAAAGCTTTGCAAAAGTCTGTATAAATGGAATCAGTATGCATTCGGTTTCTAAAACCATTCGGTTTCCAAAACATTCGTTATAGTTGATCGATATTTACGGAATCCATGTTGGCAGGGCGACAACATCTAAATCGACAACAATGAGGAAACTTGGTGCGATAACATATCAGTCATAATTTTTTCTAATAGCTTTGGAATGGCACTTAATTTTGCAATGCCTCTGTAATTTGATACTTCAATTTTGCTACCAGATTTAAAAAGGGGGATTATATATGATTCCTTCCATAAAGGTGGTAAATATGCAAAAGTTATTGATTTATTAAAGATTATTGAAAGAGGGTATGATAAAGTATCAGCACAGTATTTAAGTATGTTATTAGGGATCCCGTCTGGACCAGGATTAAATGTGATATTTAATGCCTTCAAATGTTCCAAAACCGTAAATCTGCTTATAATTGAAACATTTATAGGTGAAGCTTCAACAATATTATAAGGATAAGGAATAGAACGACCAAATTTTTTATTTGAGTAGGTCGATGAGAAAAAGTCTGCAAATAAGTTGCTAATTGATAAATCATCATCTGCTAAAATGGAACCAAATTTTAAAGAGTTAAGGAAACTACGTGATCGGCGTTTCGAATTTACAAACTTATAGAAAGATTTAGGGTTATTTCTCAATTGATTTTTCATGGTGATTATGTAATTCTTGTATGCACTTCTGTTCGCAATGTTGTATTCAGATCTTGCAATCGATATTTAAAAAAATCAGCAGAGGAACCAGTTTTTTGTATTTTTTTAATAATTTATTTTTCTTATTCTTCGATTTAGCTAAATGAAAATTGTTCCAAGGTGAGCCAATAGTATCATGTTTAAAAATTTTAGGAACTGATTTTGAGATGCAATCATGTAACACACTATAGAAATTATTTATCGCATCATCTAAAACTTTGGACGACAAAATATCATTCCAATTAATAGATGATAAAAGTAAATTAAGTTTTGAATAATCTGTTCTAGAATAGCAGTAAACTTTTTCATATCTAACATTTTGTGAAGTTTGAGAAGATGAAATAGAAGGAAGCTAGATTTTTAAATCTATGGTAGGATGAAAGCGGTCAACAGGATATGTAACCGGAATAGAAGAGTTCAGCAAAACCTCCAACGGCTGATTAACAATAATCAAATCCAAAAGCCTGCCATATACATTATTCACCTGAAAGAGACCATAACAATCGTTAACTCAATTATTTGCAAGAACTGGAACAAGAATATTTGAATTAAAGGATTGATTCCACGTGATTGAAGGTAGATTAAAATATCCAAGAACAACAAATATATCACACGATTTAGAAGTTTGAAAAACAGACTGTATTGCGGAAACATGTTTAGAGTAAAGTGCAACATCAGAGCCGGGAGGAATGTAGGAACATGAAATGAATAAATTTATATTCTTAAACCTTACTTTAATTGCAACAAATTCAATATCAACGACGGAAGGAAGAAGGAAACCCGATGGAGACTGCGATTAAAACCCCGCCGCCTATTTTTTTAATTTTATCAGAACGATCACACCTGAATATCTGATATTTTTCACATAAGATTTCTGAATTATAAATTTTATCCTGAAGCCAGGTTTCAGTAAAGACAATTAAGTGGTAATTGAAATTATAACTATCAGTATAAAGTTTAGATAATTTAGAATTTAATCCTCTAAAATTTTGATAAACTACATGTTGCTGGTGTTGCTACTGGTGTTGTTGCTATGTCCCAGATGTTGAAAATGCTTTTTCGAATTTCGAAAAAACAAAAGTTGTGCTGAATTGTGCTAGGTTTGTGCCCAATTGTGCCGTAAAAAGTTTTTCGAAAAATTGAAAATTGACCGAGATATTGCGAAAAAACTTTTTTCCAAAAAAATCGCTGGGATGGCCATTTCGTTTTTTTGCAAAAACCAAAATTGTGCTAGCGGAGTACATAATTGTGCCGTTTTTAAAAAAGTTCTATCTCAATCCGTTTTCGAAAAAATCCTAGAATTGCCATTTTGTTTTTTCGTAAAAACAAAAGTTGTGCTGAATTGTGCTAGACTTGTGCCCAATTGTGCCGCAAAAAGTTTCTCGAAAAAATGAAAATTGACAGATACAGCGAAAAAACTTTTTGCAACAAAAATCGCTGAAATTTTCATTGTAGGGTTTTTGGGCAGCAAAAGTTGTGCTAGGTTCTTCTGGAGGAGGGTGTTATTGTTCTAAGTTCTATCTCAAACCGTTTTCGAGAAAATCGCTACTTATAATTTTGGCGATTTTTCAAAAAAATTCTCTAATTTGGCTACAATCGCGATTTTTGCAAATCCAAAAACTGTGCTGATTTGTGCTCGCCTAGCACAATTTTTTCGTGATACATCAAAAAGTGCTCATTTCAATGGTTCATAAAAATAATCGCCATTTTAACTTTTTTAGCCATTTTCCATATAAATTTGCAAAAAACGCGAATTTCAAAAATCCAAAAGTTGTGCTGGATTGTGCTCGCTTAGCACAATTTTGCTATCATATTCCAAAAAGCGCCAACTTTTTGTAAAAGTCGCAAAAACGCCAAAATTGGGCACAAATCTAGCACAATTCAGCACAACTTTTGTTTTTGCGAAAAAACAAAATGGCAATTCTAGAATTTTTTCGAAAATAGCGATTTTTTCGAAAACGGATTGAGATAGAACTTTTCTAAAAACGACACAATTATGTACTCCGCTAGCACAATCCAGCACAACTTTTGTTTTTCCAAAAAAACGAAATGGCAATCCCAGCGATTTTTTTGGAAAAAAAGTTTTTTCACAATATCTCGGTCAATTTTCAATTTTTCGAAAAACTTTTTGCGGCACAAACCTAGCACAACTTTTGTTTTTTCGAAATTCGAAAATGGCATTTTCAACATCTGGGACATGTTGTTGCTGCTGTTATTGATGGTGTTGTTGCTGGTGTTATTGATAGCGTTTTGCTTCTGCTGGTGTTGTTGTTTCCTTTCAAGGACTTTTCCGGCTGCGCCAGTCACCAGTCTTGGCCGAGGCGACGTTTCTTTTCTTCAAGATATAACTTTAAACGCTTATTTCTTTACTTGAATATTCCCTTTTTTAACACTTTCTTCTTCTAAACACTCCATTGTTTTCCCCCCAAATTAAAGACGACGTTCTTCTTTACCAAGTCAGAGACGAACTAACATTTATTTTCAAAGATTATATATAGCTTAAAACCTAGAGTTGAACTTACTATTATACGTTTACATAAAATACGTACATAGCATCTTAACCTACAGAGTAACATATACACACATAAGTATATAAACGAAGAACAAAGAGTGAAGTGTACATACACTTAAAATAACCAAATACATAAATGTGCCGCAACCCAGAATTGACAGTGACACAATATGTCACGTCAACATAAACACGGCCGCCGCAACTCGGTCACAATAATTCGGTCGCTGCTCTACTTGCCGACAAACTGTTGACGCTGCAATGTGGTAATGAGAACTCCATGCACTTGAGTTCTCATTCCCATACCCGTGTAATATGATCGATAACAATTAAGCGCCAACAGCTCTGGTGGTCTAAGTGGTGTACGGCGGGGTATGTTGTATGTATGTTGATTGAAGAAAGACAGTGGCGGCTTCGCGGGGGTTTAGTCGGGGCTCCGACGGTAACTCGGGCGGCAATGTTTAATTACAAATGTTGTTATTCTCAACTTCCACCTTTTCTTGGTGTGCGGCCTACGGTCAATTGGCATTTCTTTATTTATTCCCCTACGTTAGATTTTGTCTACTACTTTCTTCATAAGATTTTGTAATATTACGCACAAAAATAGTAGTAACACCTTCTAACGAGTAGCGAATGCACTGAGGTCCGCCTTACCATCTAAGCTTTGCTCGTTATATTGTAAATCTCTCTCGTTCTTTGGATTTCGTCCATATAACACCCTCATAAACTTCTGTACAAAAGGTAATATTGTTTACGACAATAAATTGAGTGAAAATATTAAATTTTCGTATTTTTATTTATTTACATTCTGGCTACACAAACATCGTCCTTATTTTTTATTGCAGAAATTTACGAGCATTAATGGGATGGGGATTTTCCCGGAATCATTTCCGCCGAACTATCGGTTATTTTTGTTTTGTTGTGTTACCTTTGTTCCTCGCATTAATAATGTATCTTCCTGATTCACAGTGGTTTGTATTCGGGACAACGCACCTGTAGGATGTCGATCGAAGAGACGGTTTTCCCAGGACTGGCGATGATTTCAACCAATTTTTCAACCGCCACTTCCTTCTCGCACAGGCAAAACGAACTGCACCCGCGACAGAGGAAATAACTAACTTCCGTAGACTCTCCGAGGCTAGCCTTAAGATATTTTGGTTCGCCGGAGGTTTTCGCCGTGCTACAAGAAAATATGAACAAACACACAGGGCAAACATATATCATTTCAAATTTTACTCTTAAGACACACATAACTCACTTTTCAAATTTACCCGGCGAACACGAATAAAAGTTATATATTCTTCACTTGTTCTGGGATTTTTCTTGTTTACTACTATATTACACAAGGTAAAAAAGACATTTGACAAGCAATATGAATTATTTATTTTTACGAACTGATCTTTCGGGTAACGCAACGCTGATGATAATGGCCGCTTTCCCTGGGACTCTAGCTTTTATAAGATTTCATCTGACGCGGCTAGCGTATATAACAACAAACTCTGGCGGTTTCAGTTTCTGACAGTTGTGTTGTGACGTTTGTATTTTCAACACAGAACAACCCTGGTTCTATTCATATTAGGCCTGTTCGATTGGGCTTACTAGCTTACAACTAAGAGACTTGATAAATGGATAAATGGATCAACAAGAAAAATATGGCAGCAATGCTAAGAGAGTAGTAAGCTACTTTGTTGTTAAGCTAGTAAATTCCATACAAAAATTAAGCTAGTAAGCCCTATCGAACAGGCCTATTGTTTAGCGAACACGTTATAATGAACCAGGTGGCAACCTTATATCCCTCTACATGTCCGCAAGTCATAATCGCCAATCCATACTATACATTATAAAGGAGGATTATACGTAGATTCTATAATTCAACCTTATCCAACGTGGGGAATCCCACACCCTGAGATCAAGCTAGCCGGGCTAACATTCCATTATTTTTCTGATCTGGTTTCGCTTCAGCGCTTTCCGTTCCAAGTAGGCGTGTGGCGCACCTAATTCGTGACCCCCAAGATAAAAAAAATCCAACATTTAGCTCCTAATCGCACGCTAAATATTCACGTGTATGCCTTCCGCCATTACTTCCCAACACTGACGTTCCCTTACGAATATCAGCCTAAGTATAACACCTTTCGTTCACACTTTTACTGTAACACATGGTCATGTAGGAGGGAAATTCAACTACGCATTATCTATAATCGTACGACAAATCCGTAAGTGTAACTCTGCTATGTATTAAATGATTGTGACTGTCAGACGTCACGCCTTTTATTTAGAGCACATGTCAAACTAGAATTTATAATTTGTCAATCCACCCTGTTAATCGTCGAGTTTCACGTGGTTTCCAGACGAGAAGAAGAAGAAATACCACAAAATTTATTTGGCTGCGTAGCCAAAAGTAGCCTGCAATAAAACACGTGCGTAATTGCAAGTGGTAGACAACCGATGCCATCTTCCGGTGTAAGTGTAGCAGCCAGATCTGATTCCCTCATTACTCCATGCTGTATGACATGAACGCATATTTTTCATCGAAAAACTGGATTAACTGATAAAGCCGGGTAGCTTATGAGTAAAATTATGGAAAACGTAATTCATCGTCTTCCACGGATATTCTGATTGCCTTAGTAGTTCGTGGTAACTACACATTATCCCGCACACTTACACTTCGCGACATCGTTGCTAATATTGTAGCTCAGAGATACAAGCCGACCGATTTTAAGCCGACAAGCCGCCGCATGTTTCTGCACGAGCCGCACCGCCGCCGATTTCATCGGCTCAAATCGACTTCAACCACGCCGCCGATTTCATCGACTTATATCGACTTCAACCACGCCGCCGAGATTTGACGAAGTTCTCAATTAGTCAAATCTAACTACCAAAAGAGAGAAACCACTTAAAATTACAAAACAAAGTATTACTGTCGACTTAGTTAACCTACTACTGCGAAATATGTTGATCTTTCTTTGAATTTGGTATCCCACTATATGATGATTGTATTTTGATTTGAAAGTCGCATTTATATAAGTCATTTCCAGTACGCGTGGCCATGTGTTCCTATAAATAACAATAAACAACAGCTCCTCTATTGTGCTTCATTAGTGTGTCAAAGTAGGTAGAGTATTATCATTCTTTGGAAGTATTATAATATTCAAGATGTCTGCCACACATGAAAAGCTGTAATTGCAAAAATATGTATTAAATACATCCATGTTATAAATTTTGGGAATGGATTCCACTCCCGAAAAATAATTGTATGGGATAATAATATTAAAGTATGGTAACATTGGCATATTAACGAATATTGAACTACTTACCAAAAAATAAAAGAAAAGGTGTTGAAAACCAATACAATTTGTTTCTTCAATTTTCCCAAAATTGTCAATAAATAGGGGTGATCGAATGACAGAACGAGCCGGCAAATCAGCCAAAAGACGCCGCCGCCGCCGATAATTATGGATCTGCTTGTAACTCTGTTGTAGCTGATTGTCGTTAAGTGTGCTCCATCGAGGTATGTATAAATTCACCCATTCACCAGTTGCTCTGATGATACTAAAAATGTCCCTATTTCAGAACCGCGTCGTGATATTTGGTTACCTATTAAGTCAGGACCGCCGTTGGACAGGGCCGACATAAAAATTATCGTATTCCGCCATCAAGGTAGTTATGGTGCACGGGGTATCCTTAGCCGAGGTCATCAAAGTTGTCGCAATTTCAAGACATCTCCATTGGATTTTGTTGCCAAAAATTCATCGGAACATCCGTTTTAGCCGTACAAAAGCTCGTGTCAATCTATAGCAACCCTCGTAATACGGGCACAGGTAACGTCCACGTTGTTTGAACAGTTTTACAGTAGCTGACACCCGTTCTGCATCTTCAATTGCGGAATAAAATCTTTAGTGGTGGATAATAAATTCGAATCATCCTTTGGTAAGTATTGCCTCCAATTTAGCCATTACTGAAAAAATATTTTTTTAACAGTAATCAGTTGCTCTGATGATACTAAATATCAATGATAATTTATTTACGTTTGTATGGCCAACGTTGCTACTTTAAGGGATTTCCACCTTGATTTAGATGTTTTTTTTATTTAGTGGATGGAATTTGTTAATACTGATTCATTAATATTTAATTATTGTTGTGGATTTTAATTTTGGGGCTTTTTAATTAGTAACATTAGATGCAATCTCTTGCTACTGCATGCAATGTCTTGCTACTATATGTCTGGAGCTTGAATCTTGCAATGTGTGGTGCAAGTTCCTCTTACACCATAGAGTTCTGCTCAGAAGGGCCTGACTAGAATAATGAAATTTTGTACGTGCTTTTTGTGGGTGAAATGAGACAAAGGGATAAAAATTGGACACGTCAATTGGACAACATCTAGAAATATGAAATTTGGTGTGTAGACTAGAAAATTGTGATGACGCACTACATAAAAGGATGTTTGGGAAATCATACTTTTAAAGGGTAAAAGGGATACCAGGTTTTAGTAAATTTGGTGCGTAATTTCATCTCTAGCGTGAACACGCAC
This sequence comes from Polietes domitor, assembly GCA_947397865.1. Classification (NCBI taxonomy): domain Eukaryota; kingdom Metazoa; phylum Arthropoda; class Insecta; order Diptera; family Muscidae; genus Polietes; species Polietes domitor. Next base: position 104,784,945 of record OX377619.1, read on the forward strand.
CAAAAATGCAGTTTTCGAAATACTTTATATGTAAAAATAGTACCACTCAAACACATGAAGCTGGAATGAAGATATTCGGTATGTATATACCTCTAATTCAAGCCATAGATAAAATTGATATCAACTTCATTGTTGCATCATGAATAAGTGGACATACTAGAGACGATAATAAAGAGGATTTTCCAAATCATTATATAAAAAAGGCAAACAAGAATATTTCGGTACAATTTTACGTCGTTTTATACCCTCAACATATAACTGGAAAAGTATTGCCCCAGAGCATTGCAGAATCACATTTTTTAAAAGAAATTTGGATTTTGTGGTTGTTTTCGTTTATTTTTAAATGTGCTGATGTTTAATGAGAGCACTAATTCAGCAGACAAAAAATAATAGATTTTTGATGTATCAATGTTTAATTAACTGTTGCTTCTTTAATCACGAAATTTGGAGTGTGTAGCGAGCATAACATAGAGGATGTTCGTACTTATAGAGGTGACGGACAGATAGGGCTACAAATTCACAAACTCCTGTAGGGGTGTTTTTAAATTTGAAAAATCTTATAGAAAATGAAAGACATCAAACTAATGTATGGATACACACGGCTTAAAGTGATTTTTCCAAAAGGGGCAAATGGGATAATATCTAAAAATGATACCATCTAGAATTATAGTTTCTACACTTAATGCACCACTTTAGGGAAAAATTAGCAAGTTATGATAAAAATGGTAACGACGAAACGACTAACTACAGTGCAGTTCCAAAATAGATACCTCCCATGAACACATCGATGCATCTTCCCACATTACCTAGGTTCTATTATGGAAGATACTTCCAGGCAGCATTTTATTTGAGTTCCTTTTGAGATAATGATGACAAAACAAAAATAGGGAATAGGGATAACAGGACTGGATAACTATTACGGGTTGGAAGCAGCGGGTACTTGAAAGATAAATGCGTTTTATGTGTTGATACTTCCTAGGTTCTATTATGGAAGATACTTCCAGACAGCATTTTATTTAAGTTCCTTTTGAGATAATGATGACAAAACAAAAATAGGGAATAGGGATAACAGGACTGGATAACTATTACGGTTGAAAAATAAATGTTTTTTATGTGTTGACCCAAAAATAAATTAAAGAATGTATATTTATTTAAATTCACTAAAACTTGCACTCGAATATCGGGTGCAGGGTTCTGCTAGTTTTCTATTAATACGCACAAAGGTCTTTACAAAATCATACGGAATCTTTATAATCTGAAACAGAAACGGTCGGGATTTTACTACGGAATCAAATCACTCGACTTGTAAGAAGACCTATGTTTCCCCATAATCGATGGTTATATTTAATTATATTTGGCTTGTTTGTATTTGTTTTGCCATGTTTGGAGTGGGGAGTTAAGGTTACATGCGGTTACCTTTCACATTAGCTTTCCATGTCACAATTTGATGCCTTTGCAGTGACATGTCCCGAGAGGTTTCCCTGCAAAACTTCTATTTCAAACATGTTGTGGTCGACTGGTTTTACTATCCAGCATTTTTGAAATTTCTTTGCAAATTTAGCGTTGAAATTTTTCCCAAAATCACTGAGTACGTAATCTCTTGACCTGGCGCTAACTAAGCCGTATGCGTTAGCACGTATTTTCTCTCGAATGATCGCTAGTTTGTCATGACGCTCGAGATTAAAGATTTCATGGTCTGTCAGAGATTTTAATTTTCTAGCCAGTTGATAATCGGCTCCGCTGGAATACATATTATACCCGAATAGGGCAAAAAACGGTGTTACTCCTGTCGTGGAATGAATCGATGAACGTATTGCGCACTGGATCTCAGAGAGGTAAAGATCCCAGTCTCTATGATCCGTCTCTAGGTAGGACCTTATTGCTGCTAGGACTACTTTATTCGCTCTTTCTGATGCGTTGGATTGGGATGCATATGGTTTAGTTTGTAGTTCTGTATCATTTCTTGGAACTGATGAGAAAAAAACTGTGTGTAGTTGTCGCTGTGAATTGTTTCCGGAACTCCGAACTTGCGGAAAATCTCTTCGACGAAAAACGTGATGACGTTTCAGAAACGTAAATTTCGAAAAGTGATCAACAACTATAAATATGTGCGCATTGCCGCTTTTCGACCTTGGATATTTTCCGAGGAAGTCAATGTATAGTTTTTGGAACGGCCGTTCCGTAATAACCTCATTCCCAATCGTAGGTTGAGTGTGGCGGTTGTCAGGTTTTGACTCCTTGCAAATTTGCAGTTGGATGCATATTGTTTAACCTGCGAAGACATGTGTGGGCAATAAAAATATTGCTTTAACCGATGTAAAGTTTTGGCGATACCTCCGTGGCCGGACGTTTGGTCATCATGATACTATAATTTTTTGGCACTTGTTTAACTTTTGGGAGTAAAAAGCTATCGGAATCTCTCCTTCTTCATCTTTTTGGAATAATACAACTCCAATTCCCGTATCGGACGCATCACATTGGATATAGAATTGCTTAGAGAAATCGGGATGTTTTTGCACAGGGGCAGTGGTCAAAGCGTCCTTCAACTCTACGAATGACTCTATAGCTGCCGACGTCATCTGAAACTTCGTGCTCTTTTTTAGAGTGTCAGTCAAGGCGGCTGATAGCATTGCAAAGTTCTTTATAAACCGGCGGTATCATCCGGCTGTCCCAGAAAACTTCGGACTTCCCTTGGTGATTTTGGGATTTTTATTTTCTTTATGCCTATCACCTTTTCGGGGTCAGTCTTTAGAACTACTCCGCCGATTATAAAGCCCAGGTACCGCAGATCATTAAAGCAAAATTTGCTCTTTTTCAATCCAATCGTGAGGCCGGCCTCGTTCAAACATTCGGCAACCTGTTCAAGAATTTTCAAGTGGACATCAAAGTCATCTGGTATTATTAAGAGATCGTCTAAATGTACGAAGACGTTGGTCTTCAATCTCGCAGGTATGAATTTATCCATGAGTCAACCTAGGCGTTGGGCCGCGTTGCAAAGGCCAAACGGCAACATTAGAAATTGGTAAAGGAGACGACCGGGTATAGTGAACGCCGTGCAGGGCCTTGATTCCTTAACTAACTAGATCTGCCAGAACGCATGTTTTAAATCTACACTACTAATATATTGTTTGATCTATTCTACTAAGTATCACGTCTATATTCTGAAGTGGGTAAGCGTCCTTCACCGTAACAGCATTTAGTTTTCGGGCATCGAGGCAAAATCGTTTCTTTCCGAGTTTTCGCACCACGGTGGTTCTGTTGCTACACGCACTCTCACTTTCGTCAATCTCATTTAGCTTCAACATATTATCTACTTCTGCATAAACGATTTCTTGGACAGCTGGAGAGATTGGGTAATGCTTGTCTTTGATTGGATTTGCCCCTTCTACTAATTTTATGGTATGCTTTTCTAAATGGGTATGCCCTAATCCTTTTACCTCAAATGCCGGAAATTTGTTGACTACTGACATCAACTGTTGTTGATTCGAAGTTAACTCGTGCATTACTTTTAGTTCGTCCTACTCGTATTCTTCTCTATATTTCTCTTGAATTTTTTCCAGATCTATCTCAGCGACATTGACTACTTCAAGTGCGATATTGAATGCTTTCCAGAAATCTATTCCTAGATAAAGTGTTTGTTCTAGGTCTGGATAAAGGAAATAACATATTTCTTTCGTTTCGCATTTTAGTCCCGCTTGGTAGGTAGTGCCGTATGGACCTGTAGTTTGCGTTTTTTAGGTTTATGTCTTTTGTAATTATTGGATGTTTCTCGCGGAGTCTTCCGCTGAACGATGGTCCTCCGGGTCCTTTTCTGGTTTCCCGACTTATACTTTGGACATTTCGGATAAATTGTGTCGGCTGTCCACATTTGTAACAGAACACGTTACGTTCTAACGCCAAACACTCCCGGAATCCATGCCCAAGTTTTCGGCAGTTCCAGCATTCTATTGTCATCCTCAACGCTTATAAGTTCTCAGATGGAGCTAGTTCCTCTGGGGGATCATGAACCTCTTCGTCGAAAACCACCTCGCTTATATTTCGCGGACCTCGGAACGGAATCTGTGGCTGGGGTCTTACCTCTCGTCTAGGGAACTTCCTCTCAATCTCGTTGCATGCCACGCAGTTGTTCTAGGGATGAGATGGTCATTGGATAGACCATGTGTGCCAAATCAACCCTGATATTACTTTTGGCAATTCCCAGGATGTCGTATTCTGTAACCGGCTCCAACAATCTCGACCGCAACAAGTGAATATTATCGATGAATTCGTTTATGCTTTCTCCGGGACGCTGCTTTCTTTCTACTATGTCCTACATCAGGTCAAAGTTATTTTTAGGGGTATCATATCGAGACAGCAGCGCATTTCTGAGAGTAATCCAATCCTTAACTAGGCCAGTTTGAATTTGAAGCCACCAACACTCATATGCCGCGCCTGAGACGAGTGTGTAGACATCCGCATAAATTTCCTGTCACTGTTCTTATATTGTTGTTGAAGGTGTCCTAAGCGAAAAATGAAATCTTGCACACGGATTCCCCTTCCCATCAAAACGGATGCCGAATTTTTCTACTCTCGACCCCCTATATTCTCCTATATTCAGTGGTCTAACCACTGGATCGCTCCTAGTAGTTCCGAGGTTAGGTAGTGGGTCGCTCCTTGACTGAGTTTTGTCGAAACTCTCCTAAGGTCTGTCGTACATTACCTGGGCTTTGTGAAACCCATCCCAATGGGTTTAACCTACGGGGAGGACCTGTTTAAATCGTAAGACAGTTCGCGGAGTCGTTTACTTTTGCGTTTTAGCTTTTCCGCGCTATTCATTTGGCACGAAGACTTTCTAAGATTTCTGGATGCGGATCACTTTAAAAATCTTAAAAGAATTTATTCAGAAAGTGATGACCTATTTGGACGGGACGAATTCTTTGAACATCGGAAAAAGTATTTGCAGGGACAATTAATGGATGTCGAAAATTAATTAATTAAAAAGAATAAAAAAATTTAGGATGGTATAATAAAAAAAATACTTTATAATGTAACGTATAATTAAACACTTAGGACTAGTATGACTATTATTACCACAAAACTAAATATAGAAAACAAATACTACATACAACTATCGACTAATTTTCCTAATACGGCACACGCTTAACAGCCTGTTTAAGAAACACACCATAAAAACGATTTTTTTCAAATACTTCTATCGTTGAACTTTTCTCTCTTTTTTTAACAATCTTTGGAAGGGATTTCTATTTGTATTTTCAGGACGTGTGTATGGGTGACAATGTGGATTTTCTTTTTTTGTTTTTAAACATAGTGCCCTAGTTAGGTAGTCGGAACAAGTGTATAGACTGGACGATTACCACAAATTTGAACGAACATAAATTTAGGTTTTACTATCACGGCATTTTCCTTAATACTAATATCACAGGAAAGAGGTCTCGTGATCATAGGTATCTGGCAATACTATTTCTGATCATCTTTATGGACGAAAAATGGCTATTGCACATTCCCTACATTCTAGCCCATCATTTTTGAAATTAAAGCATCAAACTACATTTATTAACAAGACAAGTGACGGTTTTAAAACTAACGTTAAATTGATTTTCTTGGCACACTCTAACTTAATACTATTACATAGCCTCACGAACATAAATCACTAACACCAGAAACACTTAGCTTGAGTCACTAGCTCGGATTTACTTCTTTTTTGTATTTAGAACCTTCGTATTAGCCCTTTTACGGCTCGAACTACCTATTGAATTACCCTAACTAAGAGAGCTTAATTAGTTGGTCTTTTTTTTTTTGATCCACACAATCCAGGATCTATTGTATAACCACAATCTAAGATTTTAAATCTTTTTTTTTAGCAAATCCTACACTCCTTCGAACAAACTCTGGCGTTAATAACCTTCACAAAAAAACTTAAACTATTACACTCACATGACACAAGACACCACGTACATTCATTTAACCTAATTTTAAATTTAAATTCCTTTTTTCTTTCAGATATATTCTAGTTGATTTAGTGTTTTCGTTGTATTCACTTTTAAATAGATTCTCGTCCTTATTTTTTTTATTGCAGAAATTTACGAGAATTAATGGTATGGGCATTCTCCCGGAATCATTTCCGTCGAACTATCGGTTGGGTAGGTATTTTTATTTAGTTGTGTTACCTTTATTCCTCGCATTAGTAATGTATCTTCCTGATTCACAGTGGTTTGTAGTTAACAACGCACCTGTAGGATGTCGATCGAAGAAACGGTTTTCCAAGGACTGATTTAAATTTTTTCAACCGCCACTTCCTTCTCGTACAGGCAAAACGAACTGCACCCGTGACGGAGGAAAGTAACTGGCCCTCGTATTTTGGTAGACTCGGAGGCCAGCCTTAAGATATTTTGGTTCGCCGGAGGTTTTCGCCGTGCTACAAGAAAATACGAACAAACACACAGGACAAACATATATCATTTTAAATTTTACTCTTAAGACACACATCACTACTCGCTTTTCAAATTTACCCGGCGAACACGAATAAAAGTTATTATATATTCTTCACTTGTTCTGGGAATTTTCTGGTTTACTACTATATTACACAAGGTAAAAAAAGACATTTAACAAGCATTCAAATATGAATTATTTATTTTTACGAACTGATATTTGGGTAACGCCACGCTGATGATAATGGCCGCTTTCCCTGGGACTCTAGCTTGTATAAGATTTCATCTGACGCGGCTAGGATTTTCCCGCAAAACCTTTGTTATTATATACGCGTTCGTATATAACAACAAACTCTGGCGGTTTCTGACAGTTGTATTGTGACGTTTGTATTGTCAACACAGAACAACCCTGGTTCTATTCATATTGTTTAGCGAACACATTATAAAGAACCAGGTGGCAACCTTATCTCCCTCTAGATGTCACTCAAGTCATAATCGTCAATCCAATCTATATATAGTTCCCTTCGTCATAACTCCCGCAACAGGTTTTAACGGGTATATTGGCATTCGGCCGGGGTTAGAGATTTTCTTCTTTGCAGAATGTCCAATATAACTAAAAGATTTCTAAATGAATAAATTTGGGCTTTTGTTCGGTTTTCCTATATGAAAAATTAAATTAGGTAGAAACTGAACTAAAAGAAGCGTTTATTAGAACATTTATTAGACATTGTATATCAGTGACACCTATGAGACAATTATACTACTCATCGAAACCTACACGAAAATGTATCGGACGTTATAATCGAAATTGAATCGTCTTGATATTTCGTATCGTATTTGGGATACAGTCAAGTATGCTGTAATGTAATGTATGACGCTGCTGCTGTTTGTAGTGTGCTTTGTTTTAATTATTTTATATATATTTAATGATTATGGAGTCAATATTTGCAGCGGTTTAGTGAAGTTGGTTCCAGTAATGCTACTACTGTATGCACACTCGTAAGAGTCGGTACTTAGTGAATTGCTTAGGTCTGGACTTTATTTAGTGCGATATGAAATGGGTCTCTTTTTTAGTGCGATATGAAGTGTGTCGAATTTAGGTTGACTCAAGTGTTAAAGAAAAATTTATTGGGGTAACTGACTCTAGTACTAAAGAATTATTTAATGGGTAACTGGGGGACGGCTGAGTGTTGTTTATTTCAGAGTTACAACGATGAGAAAATGTGTGAATATACTACAATCTGTTATTCGGACATTAGAGATCATACAATATTATGTTATTTTATTTTTGATCTTGAGATATAGGTGCGAGTATCTCTCTATTTTTGCTAGTTTTTAATAGATTCCTTTCGTCACGATAACCTATCCAATCTTGGATGTTTCACAACCCGGATATTTTTCCTTTAATTGTGGTTTCTAGAAATGTATACCTGTCTTTTCTCTTAATGTATCCAAAATATGAGATTTTTCGAGTTTTTACAGTATGTAATAGTTCTCGATCCAGGTGCATTTATCTGAAACTTTTTTTGTGAGTCCAGGTTATGTTCAGTATTCGTCAGTATATCCACATTTTGGAGGCCTCTAGTTTTTTCATCGTGGTTTTGATGGTCCTCACGCATACGGACCAGACGAATCTTGTTTTTGTTGTTAGGCTTATGTCATGATTGGTGGATACTTTTTATACTCTCCGCCTTAGGATGGAGTGTATATTTTGTCACAAAGGGCGTTTTCCAGAAAGGTACACCATAGTCATTCAAAGTAAGTAAGAATTTTTTTAAATCGTATTACCTAATTTTACAATTGTAAACAATTTACTTAAAGCCGTAAAGAAAAAATATTAACTGCGGACTGATCCAATCATAAATAAGGCATTCACATCTTTCACTAATGTAACAATAATGGAATGGAATTGAAAGTCAAATAATCGTCTCATTTCTCCGTCAAAACAAATTGGCATTCGTCCGAGTTTAAAGACTTTCTCATCAGGGGACTGTGAAGTAGGGCTATGTAAAAGTTTTCGAATAAAAAATAAATTTGGGACAATGTCCGATTTTGTTGGGAGCTTTGTTTTCATATAAAAATAAATTTTAGCGGCTGAAGCCTAGAAAATGACATTGTATATCAGTGACATCTACAAGGCAAAAAAAAAACAAAAGAATTGAACTTGTCTCGAGGTAACTTAGAAATTTTATTTGTTTTCCTATAAAAATAAATTTTAGAGGTAGAAACTGAACTAAGTGGCATCTATGAGACAAAAAAAAGACGATACAAAACCGAATTTGTGAGGTCTGCTTGGGAAAATATTTAGTATCGCATTTGGGAATTTTGTTTGGTATCTTGCTAATATAATGTTTATAAATACATGTATATTGCTTTATAATTTGACTAAGAAAAATCTGTTGGCTTCACTTGGCATTGTTATATAGTTAACGAAGGACAGGTTTGGATAGGTCCATCAATGACGTAAGCAGTTAGCTGGATTTAATTATAAATTTGAATAAAACCCAACATACATACATATATAAAATATAACATCCATCATTGTTAAATTCGACTTTGAAATTATAAACTGTTATATATTTATGTATATATACTATACTAATTAAAAAATATTTTTTGTAAAATCTCTTCTTTCAAATCTGTTTTTGCAGATTTTATTTCGAATTGTCAGCATTGTAATTTGTTCTAATAAGTACGGAAAAGTACTGAAGTTTCGTGCCTATTCAGCATTAATTAATTATGCTTTATTAATTCCCTCAAATGACTTTTGTTGACTGAAGTTCCAACTTCAGTACGGAAAAGTACTGAAGTTTCGTGCCTATTCAGCATTAATTAATTATGCTTTATTAATTTCCTCAAATGACTTTTGTTGACTGAAGTTCCAACTTCTGGCGTTTCTTCAGGAGTTTGTTTAGATCACAAATGACCTTACTTCCCTTTGGGAAGTGGGTTTTAGTATGTCTACTACTGTATGCACACCTTTTCATGGATAATTTTTGAGGTAAGATTGTAAGATAAATTTTGAGGTATGTAATAAACGATAAAGACCGTAAAAGATTTGTTTTAGGCCGCAATCTGAATTTGTCATTCTTCATCATTATTTGCTGATCAGTATTCGGACATTAGCGATCGTACTATATTATGTTATTTTATATAATTGAGATATTTATTTTTGCCAGTATTTATTGGATTCCTTTCGTCACGATAACCTGTCCACTCTTGGATGGTTTTGAGCCTCCATATGTGGTTCCTTTTCCATCTATTTTGCCGTTAATTATGGTTTGTAGAAATGTATACTTGTCATTTCTCATAGTGGGTCACAAATATGCGATCCAGGTGTATTTGTCTTAAAACTTCTTGGTTGGGAATATGGACAGCCCAGGTTATCAGTATTCATCGGTATATCTACATTTTGAAGACCGTTGCTTTTGGTGGTCCGTACCTCTACTGCAGATAATAATCGGCCCAATTACGGTTGTCGCTTCGATAGTCGACGCTGTGTGCTTGTCGCCGTCGCCTCGCTTCTAAAATGGTATTACGGTGAGGTATAGGAGCGACATCGACAGTTTAAAAAATAAGTTGGCAACACTCTTTTGTTATTGTCTTATAAATGACAGAAAATTGTTTTTATTTTGAAGTCCGCGCAAAACAAAAAAAAAAAAAAAAACATAAAAATTTTGTTAAATTTACGATGAACAACGCGATAAGTGCACTATTACTACTTAGTTCAAGCGAGGATGAAAAGGACAAGATATTGGTGGTGCAGTGACGAGTGCTTAGGCAGCAAACAAACATATTTGCATTGCTTCAACAATTCAACAGTTGCGTCTTTTCTGGAGGGCTTTTTACCAGCGATTATCCTAGATGGTCGAGAAGCTTCTACGGTGCTTTGTATATGCTCGTTTTCGTCGTCAGCTGGTTCTACCTGCTCGATTCCATATACAAATTGAACTGTGTCAATGTCAATGTTCTCCACTTCTTCGATTCCAAGTGTATGACCCGGTGGGTTAAGCAACTTTTGGAACTGCACCAAATTTGCAACGGACTCTTCCAACGGCGACAAAGTCATTTGTTTAAAAATTCCTCCCCCAGTGCTATTGGCTTCGCACTTATTGTGCACGAGTTTCTTTTTTATTTTGAATTTTAAATCCTTCCAAACCTATGAGGATTTTATAAAATTTTATAAAAAAAGATTATAAAAACTTATAAACAAACTTATAAACTTACTCTTTGCCAGCCATCGGTGTATCTTACCGGAGGCAAGCTTGCATTTAATTTTGTTGCAATGGCCTCCCAATCCGATTTGAAATTAGCCGGAACGTGGCTTTTGGAAAACCCTTTTGCCAAACTTGGATTTTTTTCCAGTTCGGCAACTAAAATTTCGAATTGTTTCGTGCTCGTTATTTTTATTTTATACATCTTCTAAGTACACAAGCGGGAAGTACAAAAATACAAATAACGTCGCCTCAAAAATACACGGCGACAGATATTCTCAAACATCGACTCGACTTCGACTGTTGTATCGACAACGATAATCGCAATCTTTCGTCGCTATCGACAAAAAGCGACAACCATAATACAAATGTTGTCGCCTCGCTTCAATATTGCGACGACGGCGACAACCGTAATTGGGCCGAATATTTGTTGGTACCCTATATTTCACGATCGTATGTTTATTAATTAATTCATGTATTAGTTTGTCATATTGAACAATGTCAAAAGCCTTCTCGTAGTCTAACATATGGCAACATACTTCTGGAGATATCTACAGTTCTGTAAAAGAACCTGGAGCAAGACTTCTCGAATTGAGATTCTCTCATAACATTTTCACATTTGGCGTATATTTGCATGTCTATCTACAGTTCTGTAAAATAACCTGGAGACAGAGCAAGACTTCTCGAATTGAGATTATCTCATAACATTTTCACATTTGGCGTATATTTGCATGTCTATAATCGTGTGGAATATTTTTAAAATACGGCATTTGTTGCTAATTACTGTATATTGACAACTTTTCTTTGTGTTAAGTTTCTTCTTGTGTTTCTGTCCAAGGTATTTTTAGTTATCGTTGATACTAATCCATGTCCTTGACGTTATGCTATATATCTTCCCCAATCGTCACAATCGTTCGCATCAACATATTCAAGTTTATTGTTTATATGTCCCTTAATGTCATTTCTTTCTTAAATAAAAATAAAAACTTAAAGCTTTGACCTTTGAATAAGGCCCGAGCACCGCGGAGAAACCATCCTTCTCCCTCATCATTATTATTATTATTTCCTTTGGATCCTATAAGGATCATAGGGCCATTACAAATTTTTCCCACTTAGATCTATCTAATGCTAGCGCTTTAAATTGTGCCCAACTAGTGTCCTGTGCTGCAGCTTTTTTCTCAATTTGACGTCGCCATGTATGGGCCGGTCGCCTTTGTCACCTGCTCCCTTGCGGAGTCCACTCTATTCCTGTTTTGGTGATATCTTCATCGGGCTTTCTCAGCGTGTGGCCAATCCACCTCCATTTCCTTCTTCGGATCTCCACTACAATTGGTGTATGGTGTGTTCTTTGTCAGAGACAGTTATTCGATATTGTAGATGACCAGAATATGCGCAAGATTCTTCGCAAGCATCGGTTGGTAAACACTTTAACAGCTTATATCCTTGCTTGCTGCGTTCCATGATTCGCTCCGTATAAAAGTGTAGACTTTACACATGAATTGAATATTTTCAATTTCGTAATGGCAGAGATGTATGCAGATCTCCACACAGTGTTAAGTCGGCCAAACGATTGGCGCTCGAACCGCCGGAAGAAGTTAAAATAATTCCGAGGTAGCAGAACGATATCACGTTTTCCAGATTTTGACTGTTAATTTGGAGACAATTGGTAGTCGTTGAGTTGATTCGCATGATCTTTGTTTTGGAGATGTTTATCTTAAGATTTGATCTGGATGCATGTAATTGTACATCGTTTTATTTATTCTGCATATCATCAAAACTGTGTGACAAGAGACATATGTCATCTGCATAATCAATGTCTTCCAGTCTTTTGTTAAGACCCCAGGTTATACCTGTCAGTGGATAGAGCTCTCCACAGTACACAGTCAAGGACAATATTGAAAAGCATTGGCGAGAGCACACATCCTTGTCTAACTCCGGCTCTGATTGAGAGCTTTTATGATGTCAATAATTTTGTTGGGTGTTCCTTTACAGGCCAGTGCGTTCCATATTGGGGAGTGTGCCAAAGTATCAAAGGCTTTCTCAAAATCTATAAAATCTAGATAAAGTGGTGAGCGCCATTCTACGGACTGTTCAATGATGATCCTTAGACTGTTTATGTGATCAGATCAAGATTTTTGTGGGCGGAAACTTTTCATTTAAGTGGTTTACAGCTCGTAAAATGTCTGCTTGTGAGTTGTTTTGTATTTATGTAAAGACTTTTCATGTTGTTGTGGGTAGCTGCAGATTCAGCTTCTTTTGCCATGTTATTGTACCATCTTCTTTTGTCCTCATGTGCATTTTTCTTCGCCTGTTTGTCACTAGCATAATACTCTGCTCGTATTGTGTTCTTCTCATTTCCTGTTTTCGCCATGTCTAGCTGATCTTTAAAATGCTTTCCTTCGGCTATCGTTTCCCACGTCAGATCGTCGGCAGCTTTTGTAAAGCAATGTTTTACTGAAGACGAGTGGTAAGAACTGTTGTTTTGCAGTGAAGTATTTAGTGAGGCATCTAGTAGATGGGTTCTGTAGCTTCTCCACGAAATCTCTTTTCTGTAGGGCGTTTCCTTTCTTGACGACTGTGACCTTGAGACGTATTGTGAAGTATTTAGTGAGGCATCTAGTAGATGGGTTCGGTAGCTTCTCCACGAAATCTCTTTTCTGTAGGGCGTTTCCTTTCTTGACGACTGTGACCTTGAGACGTATTGTACCGATGAGTAGGTGGTGACCACTTGCACATTCTGCTCCTCGTTTGTACCGCACATCGTGTAAAGATCCCCTGCATTTTTCACTGATGGCTATGTGATCTATTTGGTTCTCAGTAATATTGTCCGGTGACATCCACGTCACTTTGTGTATGTTTTTATTGGGAAATATGGTTCCGCCTATTACGAGATAGTTGTTAATAAAATTTTCTATAAATAATTCGCCATTTTGAGTCATTCTTCCTGCGCCATGTCGTCCCATTGCGTTTTAAGGCGAGCAGTAGTACTTCCGTTCTAAAGTATTTCTTATTACCTTTACAATTCGATGACATTGTTCAGGTGTGCCATGCTTATGTCTGTATCCAAACTGATATTCCGGGATTATATTTTGTTTCTCTTTAATCTTTTTTGGAAGAGTCTTTCGAAAATTTTGGAGAATACTGGTAATAGGCTTATATGACGTAGTGAAATGTTCCGGTTTGTTTGGCTTTGGAATCATGATTATTTTTGCATATTTCCATTGTGATGGGAAATAGCTTAATCTTAATATTGAGTTGAATAGTGTAGTTAAGAACACAAACGCATTAAACGGCAATGCCTTTACTATTTTAGAATCAATCTGATCATATCCCGGAGATTTTGAAATATTACATTTTTTAATACTTCTGTAGATGTAATGGATTTAATAGGAAGGTCCATTTGACAAGGAGCATCAAGAAATTGCGATATTTCAAGTTTTTCGGCGGCATTATTTAAATCGAATGGAGTAAAAGTTTCTTCCGAGTAATCGTTAAAAGTCTGGGTCTTTTTCTCGTCTGACCTTTGCCATGCGCCATTTGCATCTTTAATTGGAACATTTCTTTTCGTAGGTCTTTATATACTTCGTAGCTTTCCAGAGACTATGTTCATCATTCTTGTTTACATTTAGATTTTTCAAGAATGTTTTCAGACTCATTTTTGTGTTCTTTTAATCGATTATTCAGGTGCCTGCTAGCTCTTTAAATTTGTTTTATCCACATTGATATCTTTGCCATAATTTACGCAACTTACTTATTAGCTCTCTTATTTCAGCTGAGATTAACACGTCAGCTCCAGTTCGTTGGTGTATTTAAGGTGTAGATAAATAAGCTGCTTCGTGTATGAGATTATTAAATGATTCTAGAGCGTCATCCAATGCAATACTGATTTTAAGTGGTATATTTAATGTTTTTGTCTACCCATTATGGGAAAGATTACTTATCAGTCTTGTTCGAAAAAAGTTTAAATTTTCCAGAAACCTCTTGAAAAGTGGTGTTAAAGCTCGCTATGATCGGACTGTGGTCTGAACTTAAATCATCAATGTCTATAATATCCAAGGAATTTTGTGGTATGCCACAATAAACCATTAAATCTAATAGATCAGGTACAGGGTTGCCCATATTCGACGGACCCATGTTTTTTTAAAAAAATCAAAGAAAAAAATAAAAATTTGGCGGTTGGCAATCTTAATCATTTAAATTGTTCCAAGTAGATTTGTTTACATCAATTTTTGAATATGATATCTCCCAAATGGCCGCCTCTGGCGTTGATGGCGTATTGTGCCCTTTTTGCAGCATTTTCCATCGTTTTCGCCAACATTTCGGCCGGAATAGCGGCTATTTCTTCACGAATGTTGTCCTTGAGCTCTTCTACGGTCCTTGGCTTGTTAACGTAAACCTTTGACTTCAAATATCCCCACAAGAAGAAGTCAGGCGGCGTCAAATCGGGCGAACGCGGTGGCCAGTCCAAATCACCACTTTTCGACATCAAACGGCCCGGAAACAAATTCTTCAGAAAATCGATTGTTATGCGACTTGTGTGCGGTGGAGCGCCGTCTTGTTGAAACCAGAACTGCCTCATACGCTTTCGACGAATAATTACCATCACAAAATTGGTCATCATGTCGCGATAACGCTCCTGGTTGATGGTAACAGCATGGCCATTTTCATTTTGGAAGAAAAACGGCCCAATGACCGTTTTCGCACTAACGCCGCACCAAACTGTGACTTTTTCGTCATGAAATCTTGAATCTCCTGAGGATTTTCAGTGGCGTAAATACGGCAATTTTGCTTATTTACGGTCTCATTCAATGTGAAATGGGGTTCATCGGACATGATAATTTTGTTCCAAAATTGCTCGTCATCTTCGGCCATTTCGATGACTCTTTGGGCCCATTCCAATCGACGAGGCTTGTCCACAGGCAACAATCTTTGCGTCAATTGAATTTTGTACGGGAACAAATGCAAATCAACGCGAATAATCCGTTGTAAAGTGGACCGAGCCATGCCCAACTGCTGAGAACGTCGTTTTTTGGATGTTCTTGGGGACCTCTCAACACTGGCTCGTACGGCAGCGATATTCTCGGCCGATCGCCTTGGTCGACTTTTATTTGGCCTCTTCGGATTCAGTCGAAATTTTTAGTATAAACGCTTAATGGTGTTCTTAGAAGGCGCACTTCTCACATTTTTTAATATTTTAAAAGCACGTTGAGTTTTCACAATTGACTTGTTCTGTTGAATGTAAATTTCAACTATTTCAGAGCGCTCGCGTGGCGTGTATTGTTGCATGGTAAAAATCTGCTTGGACTGACGCTTCAAACGCGGTATGTCATTAAGCGATCTGACATCTCTGTCAAAAGTTATGGCGTTGCCAGATGGGTCCGTCGAATATGGGCAACCCTGTATTTTTAGCGGGTCACTCGGCCAGTATGTTGGCTTCCCTGTTGACAAAGTTTTGTAGTGGTTATTAGTAATACATTTATATAATTCCCTCCCTTTTGGATTAGCGTGAACTCCACCGCGGTTGTTTTACACTAAAATCCACTCCAACGATAAATCTATTACCAAGCCGTTTAAAGAAATCTTCGTATTGTTCACATTTTACAGTATGTCGAGATGGAAAATAACTAATAATTTAACTCCAGCAGCTTGCAAAAACGGCTTTGAGATTTGGTCCAAAGTTTCATATTTAATGGTGTTTCTAATTAGAAGTGCAGCACCAGCATGCGCTCTGTCTCCAGGGTGATTAGCGTTTACTAAGTCATAATTTTTAATTTTGAAGTACGATTTGGTTTTAAAATGAGTTTCATACACTAACAATATATCAATAAAATTAAGTTTTAGAAATATTTCTATTTCGTTAACATAGTTGGAAAGACCGTTAGCATTCCATTCTGCAATTATCATGTTCAATTGCATAATTTAGACATTGATATATACATCATGTTCATTAAAGTGTTTGTAAACTCTATTTGTTTGGCTAGCATAGATTCGATTTTCCAACCAATTCGTACCATTTGATGGACCGTTTAAAATACCTGCCAATTCATTACAGTTTGAAAATTGTTGCTTTCTTTGACCGTTTGTGACTGAACTTCTCTTGGTATTTCTTTTATTGAAGGTTTGATATATTTCACAACCTTTATAAATTGCAATATGCGGTTTCAAACAATGTACACAACATGCCGGTGTATCTTTAGTCTTTGTACATTCTGCCATGGGATGATTCATTCCGTAGTAGGCTTTTGTATTTCCAAATTGTTGGCATCGATATCATTGTGCAAGACCATTGCTACGGAGTGGGGGTTCGATGGTAATTATTGCGTTATCAGTACTTTTAATGTTGTAAATATCTTTATTGTTGGTGTCGTGATCTAAATCTACGAAGAACATTGATGGTGGTGGCTTTGCAAGAATTACTTTTATTTCCGAAACAGCAAAACAATTTGCAAACCACTAGTCCGTTTGTCTCTTTTTAATTAATTGTTGTTGTTATCAATAACAATCAGTACCAATGCTGACTTTTTTTGTTTAGTTTTTGTTTTCTTTTTATTAATGAAAAATATTTTTTGAAGGAGACACACGTCTGTATGCAATCACGGCAAAATATGAATTCGGAATTAAAGTTGGGCTATGAAACTCAGTAGGCGGACAAACTGCAATAACACAACACGCATTCATTAGGACAGAAATTGCAAAGCACTAAAATTTTTCCTATTACTCACACTTAAATCGTTTGATATTAGGCAACGATAGTCTTAAAAACTACCGACAGTTATTTATGGTAATAAATCTATTGTATTGTAATAAATAATAAAATAAAGGTAAAAAACAAGAAATGGTAGAATCGTGAATACTATAGATATTAGAACAGACCATTTGAACTCTCGGGAAAACTTAGACTTGATCTTATTATCACAAAACATAAATATCTATTTAATGAACCGAACGAAAAACTGACCTATACAAAAGTAGTCGCTGACATTTAGAACATTACCGACTAACCTGTATATTGATACTATCCCTACCCTATGTACTTGAAAGGCGAATTGGAAAATCAAATACGGGAATTATTAGAGCGAGGAATCATTCAGTCTTCGTGGTTCGCGTACAATTCACCAATCTGAATTGTGCCAAAAATCCAAGATAGATATCCCATTCCCAAAATAAAGTGTCATATTCTGGGTCTCTCGAATTTCTACAGGCGTTTTATTAAAATCTTCGAGTTTAAGGCAGAGTTTAATAAGGAATCCGAACAAAAACCTGTTTTTATCTAAGATTTTTAATAAGGCTGAAAATCTATACGGAACACCTTCCACTAAACTCAAGAGATGGAAAGCTTTCCTTGAAAACTTCAATTACGAACTTTTCTATAAACCAGGTAATACAAATTAGTCACGGACCCTTTATCAAGACCGCCAAAAACTCGACCCATATAATTACCATGACCATGACGCATCATAGCTATTAAAGTTCATCTCAAAATTTGATACAGATGCTCCAATTAATGCATTTAAGAATCAAATCTTAATATCCGAAGGAGATAATCCATCTTATAAATTCGAAATTGTCACAACCAACTATTGAACCAAACTTTACACCAGAAATACTTACAGATATTAAAAAAATACTGCGTTGTTTGAAAACACAAAATGTCCAAAAGTCCATTTCGTAACAATTCGATACATTCAACTATTCATAAGTTGAAGCATTTTTCGGGAAAAAGTTGATACGGGCCAGCAAATCATAGAAAAGAACAGAAATATCACGAAGACTTAAAGAAAATCAATAAGACGACATTAATTATCACAATAAAAATAGATCTGAACAAAGAATTTATGAACAAGTACAGACAATATTTAAAAAAAGAATGATTTTGAAAAAATCACTAAAAAAAACTATCAAGTGTTTAAAAATAACACTAATGTTTATTAATAAACGAGAACGACAAATGATATAATTGAAGATATAAAATATAATGACGCTATTACAGAAAAATTAATAACTAAATTATAAATTAAAATAGAAATGCTTAAGCAGGAAATAACACTGTCCAACAAATTAAGACTTTTTGAATGTTACATGCTCTTTCAGAAATATAGGGTATGCTATTCTGTTCCAAAAATGCTGTTGGACTTTGTAATTAATATTTAGTTCCATCCATTCCATCAAAATATTGGAGAAATTGTATAATTTTTTGAAATTACCAATGTTCAACCATTAAAAGCAATATTACACCTAATGCAAAATAAGAAGAAACATTAGAAGAAAAAACATTATCTCTGGAAATTGTGAAGAAACTTTAAACCAATAACATCGAGACTATAATCTTTTAGGAAACAAACATGTATGAAGTTTAACAGCGGACTTTGGACTATCCTCACTGGTATTATCACTAAAGATTTATTACTTATAAAATACGGAATCTGCAGATGAAAAATCAAACTAGTTATTATTTCACTTATTACCAGGGCCGTGCGCAGGGGGGGGGGGTTTGGGGGTTCAAACCCCCCCAGAGAGGTTTCGAACATATACTTTTTAAAACCTTCTAGACTTTCTGAAGCAATAAAATATAGAATTTTGAATGTCTTTTTAAAATAACTCGTCTGAAAAGGTAATTTTTTAGTAAAATCATGAAAACACGAAAATTACATAAAAAATCGTGGACACTTTCTTGAATTTCGGACAAAGGTTATGAAAATGACAAACAAACTAAACGAATTGTGCCAATTTCAAGATTGTGTAATGCTAATTTCGCTAATGGACACCAAATTGTTTCGAAAATTTTCATTTTTATTAACCGATACCACTTCTTGACATTCGACTAGAGCTATATCATATGAACTTTTAATTGTGTACTGCAATAAAGTTTGGAAATTTAATAACAAACTCGTTTAGTAATTTTAAAAAAGTGTAGATAAGAATCACAATGAAATCTAAAATATTCTTAATAAAAGCAAATAATTTGCTTGATGCTTGTAGAGCGCTAAGATGTAACATTTGCGATTGGACATTTTTCATCACAAATGCAACAACAACGGTTTCTGTTACTTCCAATGTTTTGGGAGTTTGCAATTATAATACAAATCACGCATCTAAAATTTCGTTTCTACGAAATGCATTTTTTCTCTGCGTGTAGGTCTCTATTTTAAAATCTACTTTAAAGTTCCGAAACAATAAGTTTTAACTTACTAAAATTTTTGTTATATTTATCACTTATGTCAAATATTTTTCAGAGTTAGTATTTTTTTTTTGTACATATGTAAAAAGTATTATTCAAAAGAGAAACAACAAATTCAGTAACATAGATCTACGTAGGAAAACGGAACTCTAAAATACCAATTTTTGGTTTTTGGAATTAAAATTTCTAGTTGTTTCTTCTTGCATTTCATCGAATACAAAAAAACTGTATTTGTTATTCGAATTTATACATATTTAAGATTATAAAAATGAAGAAACATTTCCAAATATTTTTTATTTAATCGGAATATGCGTATAAAGATTTTGAGTAAACATCCAATTTTCTGCATTTATCAAAGAAAATAATGCGGGACTGAAAGGTTTATCGCCGAGGAATATGATGGTTTTTTGTGTAATATTTCTTCAAAATATATATCGAGTGCTTATATCCAAAAGTGGCAATGAACCATTTTCTCGAAAATGAGTTTTTACTATTCTCAGATTTGGATGTCATCTGTCATATAAATTTGGAAAAGATTTTTTAAAGCCATTTTTTTAATTTTCTGATTTGGCTATCCCCTCGCACTTTAGTTTGTGACTGCATAAGTGGCTATGAACATAAAAATAATAGAAATAAAATAGTTCAACAATGGAGCAGCATAAAACCGAAGGTTATAATTCGCTAAAACGATTTTGTTTAAAGCATTTTTCTAGATTTAGGGCATATCGTACTATCAAATTCCATCATTTCGCGTTAATAGCATTTTGATTCCCCAGTTATGAAGCTAAAATAGGAAAAATGGTGGCTGTAAAGTCAAAAATTGTGAAAAGTATATTTAGAAAAACCGGCGTAACTTTTTATTATATTGAGAATACCAAAATAATTCTATGGCATGTTATTGCTGACTTCATGGGTAATATTTGTGTATGAAAAGTTTCAGAATTATGAATGAAGAAAGTTAAAGTATAAGGAATTGCAACGGTGAATTTTGGATTTTTCATCAATTGCAGCGACTTTCGTGACTGGCTACATATATGTTACAAGCGACCAATCTGATGGATGAAGCTGGAATCTTTAAATTCGCCGTGTACATCAATGAAAATGCGTTTTCTATACAACATTAAGGAGAAAAACAGTTTTTTCGCTCTCCTGAAAAGTTATGTTTTTGTTCATAGCCACTTATGAATATAAGCCCTCAATATGTATGTATGTAATTTCAAGCAATTATTTAAAAAATGTTCTACACTTAGAGAACAAGTCTGTTAATAAAAACAGTGATTGTCTGCTGCCTATCAGCATACACTTTTCTGCTATTACAGCTGTTTTTTTTACATAACAGCAGTTTTCTGCAATCTTACATCACCATTCACACTGCTAAAGAGTTTGCAGTCTGCTAAAATTGGCTGTTGTTAATTAACATATAAAAATAAAAAAACGTTCATAAGCGAGTTTAGCTCGAATTTCCTTTTATATTAGCTTGGGGCAATATGCGTATCATATAAATTGCTAAAAACAGCAAACAGCTGTTTACCATCTCAGCAGATACAACTCTGCTGTCTCTTTTTTAACAGCAGAAAATCTGCTCTTTCGGTAGACTTTCTGCTTTCTTTTACTGACATATTCCTTTGAGTGTACTGATAGATGGATTACTGAAATGCAATTTTGCCGACAATGTCTGTCGGACGAATGTATCAAAATATTTCTCGAAGATCCTGGCAATACAATATGAGTGGTTTCCAAACGCTCCAGTAAAAATTTCCTAAAAAGTTGGAAAATTAACTAAGTATGAGTAAAGTTTCCTTCTTTCAAAGCCATAGTAAATAGTTCATTTACTAGAAATAGGGCAGTAGATTTAGTTAAAAACATTTCTTTGGATCTAATAAAAAATTCTTAGAATTGAGTAAATTCAAACTTATATGGAAGAATATTTCCAGGGTTTTAAGTGAGAAAAAAAATCTGAAATTTTTTGTATGGAAAAAATCCATTTAGGAAATTTTAACTTAAGAATGTGTTTTTTCCTAAAATGAAGTTAAAATGTTTACTGAATTTTATGCCGAGTTCTTCATACATTTAAGTATTAATGAACTTATAAAAAACATTTGAAATTGTTTAAAAAATTCTTGAATATTAATCTAAGAAGCAATTCTCGTTCGTTTGCAGAGACTTACTTCTAAAATACTTTATGAATTATTTTAAACAACCACTGCGAAGGCGCCTATCTTGCCTTCGCAACAATCATGGAGTAATAGCTCAACTCCTTATTGCAGAGGTATCACGAAACTTTTGAGAAATATTTGATGTTGTCATTTTTTGTATCAGTTTTGCATACGCTGAAGCAAAACTATTTGTTAGATTTTTTTAGTTTAATTGAATTTATTTTAATTTCACCTTTTTTCCTTGTATAAAATAAAATTTTCCTCAATTTAAGTAAAAATTTCCTCGTTTTGACGAAAAAATCAGCAAAATTGTCCTCAGTTTGAGTAAATATTAACTTGATTTCAGTTTTAGGAAATTTTCAGCAAAACTTTTCTAAGATTTAGTAAAAATTTACTTAGTTTTAGGAAAATTTCAGCAAAATTTTACTTATATTTAGTAAAAATGTACTTGGTTTTCTAAATTTTAGTTAATTTTAACTCATTATAGGGTTAATTTTTTTATGAGTGTAGATGAAAACCCCCCCAGGGGAAATTCCTGCGCACGGGCCTGCCTATTACCAATTCATACTCATGCGAGACCCCTACTCATATTTAAATACCATACATTGAGCAACACGAAATACGAAGTATTTCACAAATTCCATATTTGTGACAGATCGAGGAAGCTCTATGGTAAGAGGGGAGGCGTTAAGACTAAAACCATTAAACAATGTTTTTGCTTAGTACCTCAAATGTATAACTTGTTGTTACCGTACATTTAACCCAAATAAAGCATAACTTGTGTTACCGTACATTGACACATGTAACCCATTGCAACAACTTAGCTTACTCAACATAAATATAGAAATTAGTTTTAGTTCGTTTATTGAATTCATTTAGTAAAGTTATATTTTAACTAATAATAACTATTTTAACTAATAAAGGCTGATGAAAGCCGCAAAATAAAAATAATAACTTTCTTCTATTTAATGAATCTGGTTATTTTTGTATTTTGCAGATCGATTTATAGATTTAACAAAAATGGATAACTGGGACACTGAAACAAGAATTTGGATTGTCCGCCGCTATCACGCACTGGAGTCCGTAGTTTCGGTTCAAAGAGAGTATAGGCACACGTTTGGCGGCAATCGTCCGAATGGACCATAATGAGACTTGTTAACAATTTTGCCAATCATGGGACAGTCAAAAGAAGACCTTACCACTGAAACCCTTCAGTTCGGACAGAGGAAACAATCGCTACTGTCATACAAAATAATCCAAGAGTTTCGACAATAAGCTTATCTGCTCAAATGGGTATAAGCAGGCAGTCATTGCAGTCAATTATGCACAATGATTTGGACTTATTCCCATATAAAATTCAAATTGGTGAAATTCCTCATATAACCCCACCTGTTATGACAGAATTGCAACGAAAATTTACCAATAAGCTGATATCCAGAAACTCCACATTCCGTTGGCCCCGCAGGTCGCCTGACCTTACTGCTCCTGACTTTTTCTGCTGAGGTTATTGCAAACAGGAAGTCTACAAATCAAAACCAAGAAATTTGGATGAACTAAAGCAATCCATTCCAGAATCAATTGCGGCTATTCTTGTCTCAACTCTCCAAACACATTTTTAAAACTAATTGAGCTATATTTAATAAAATTGAATGAGCTTTAGGATGAATAAAAGAAAAATGAATTCCATACTTAAAAAAACAGTTATTTGAGTTTCTTAATGCAGCAATATTCTTCAGCCACCCTGTAAATAACTAATTTACACTCTGTGTATTTCTCTTTCTTGTGTTAAGTAAAATGTGTTCAACTATGAATGGTGGAATTGAAAGTCAAATAATCATCCCACATTCTTTGGTTTTAACGGGTATATTGGCATTCGGCCAGGGTTAGAGATTTTTTCTGTGCAGAATGTCCAATAGGACTAAAAGATTTGTAGTACGCTTTGTTTTAATTATTTGATATATATTTAATGATTATGGAGTCAGTATTTGCAGCGACTTAGTGAAGTAGGTTCCAGTAATGCTACGACTGTATGCACACTCGTAAGAGTCGGTACTTCATGAATTTCTTTATTTAGTGCGATATGAAGTGTGTCGAATTTAGGTTGACTCAAGTGTTAAAGAAATATTTATTGGGGTAACTGACTATAGTACTAAAGAATTATTTAATGGGTAACTGGAGGACGGCTGAGTGTTGATGAGCAAATGTGTGAATATACTACAATCCGTTATTCGGACATTAGAGATCATACAATATTATGTTATTTTATTTTTGATCTTGAGATATAGGTGCGAGTATCTCTCTATTTTTGCTAGTTTTTTTAATAGATTCCTTTCGTCACGACAACCTATCCAATCTTGGATGTTTTACAACCCGGACATTTTTCCTTTAATTATTGTTTCTAGAAATGTATACTTGTCCTTTCTCTTAATGTATCCAAAATATGAGATTTTTAGAGTATGTAATAGTTCTCGATCCAGGTGCATTTATCTGAAACTTTTTTGTTAGTCCAGGTTATGTTCAATATTCGTCAGTATATCCTCATTTTGGAGGCCTCAAGTTTTTTCATCGTGGTTTTGATGGTCCTCACGCATACGGACCAGACGAATCTTGTTTTTGTTGTTATGCTTATGTCATGATTGGTGGATACTTTTTATACTCACTGCCTTAGGATAGAGTGTATATTCATTTTGTCATATATTATTTTGTCGCATATACTTTTTTCCAGAAAGGTACACCATAGTCGATCAAAGTATGTAAGAATTTATTAAATCGTATTACATTCACCTAATTTTACAATTGAAAATAATCGAATAATCGAAGCCACCTGAATGAAACCTTTAGACAGGGTGGAAATCATGATAGTGGTAGTCTGCAGCCAAGTAATAAATGTCACCATGCCATTTGTAAATAAATTTGCATTCTATTAAATATAGATGCAAAATGGTCTTGAGCCAGGACAATATCCCAGTTCAAATCAAATATTGATTACAGACCAAAAAAATACAAACGAAAAAACTAAAACAAATGAGCGTTGGCACGGCAGAAGTATTGCTGGGTAACTATACCTGCATATACACATACTTGCATATGCAACTCAATGAGATGCTTGTAAGATGGCATGTGTACTTTATTACTTGGTGCGATTTTTTAAACGCAAATTCGGCAAGTGAGTTGTGATTCTCGTTCGTTTGTGAAAATCATCTCCTTATAGAGGCCGGGTTTGATGTTGAAAAGTCGCTGCGAAGCCACCTGAATGAAACCTTTAGACAGGGTGGAAATCATGATAGTGGTAGTCTGCAGCCAAGTAATAAATGTCACCATGCCATTTGTAAATAAATTTGCATTCTATTAAATATAGATGCAAAATGGTCTTGAGCCAGGACAATATCCCAGTTCAAATCAAATATTGATTACAGACCAAAAAAATACAAACGAAAAAACTAAAACAAATGAGCGTTGGCACGGCAGAAGTATTGCTGGGTAACTATACCTGCATATACACATACTTGCATATGCAACTCAATGAGATGCTTGTAAGATGGCATGTGTACTTTATTACTTGGTGCGATTTTTTAAACGCAAATTCGGCAAGTGAGTTGTGATTCTCGTTCGTTTGTGAAAATCATCTCCTTATAGAGGCCGGGTTTGATGTTGAAAAGTCGCTGCGAAGCCACCTGAATGAAACCTTTAGGCAGGGTGGAAATCATGATAGTGGTAGTCTGCAGCCAAGTAATAAATGTCACCATGCCATTTGTAAATAAATTTGCATTCTATTAAATATAGATGCAAAATGGTCTTGAGCCAGGACAATATCCCAGTTCAAATCAAATATTGATTACAGACCAAAAAAATACAAACGAAAAAACTAAAACAAATGAGCGTTGGCACGGCAGAAGTATTGCTGGGTAACTATACCTGCATATACACATACTTGCATATGCAACTCAATGAGATGCTTGTAAGATGGCATGTGTACTTTATTACTTGGTGCGATTTTTTAAACGCAAATTCGGCAAGTGAGTTGTGATTCTCGTTCGTTTGTGAAAATCATCTCCTTATAGAGGCCGGGTTTGATGTTGAAAAGTCGCTGCGAAGCCACCTGAATGAAACCTTTAGACAGGGTGGAAATCATGATAGTGGTAGTCTGCAGCCAAGTAATAAATGTCACCATGCCATTTGTAAATAAATTTGCATTCTATTAAATATAGATGCAAAATGGTCTTGAGCCAGGACAATATCCCAGTTCAAATCAAAAATTGAAAATAATTTAATTTAAAGCCGCAAAGCAAAATAATATTAACTGCGGAATGATACAATCATAAATCAGGAAATCACATCTTTCACTAATGTAACAATAATGGAATTGAAAATCAAATAATTGGCATTCGGCCGAATTTAACCATCTAAGACCAAATCTATAAAACAAGTGCAATATGTTTGCATATTTTTTCTATGGTAATTATGACCCAGAAAATGAAAAAAATCTTCCAGTATCCATTATCTCTTTTCGTTTTGCAGCCAGGTGAGGAAAGGTGAATAAGTGGCGCTGTGTTTTATACTTATAAAACACAAATATTTAACTTTTCTCACATTCTATAAAAACATAATAATAATATAATGCCATACCTTTCAAGGAAAATATCCACTATGCTTGAATAAATCGGTTTATTATGTCTTGGAAAATATAACTTCGCGACAACGAAGTTTTTAAGTTCACTTTTTTGACCTCACTCACTAAATTTTGTTGTAGAATTTAAACGAAAACTTGCAGATCATTGAAATATTCGCGAGAAATGTTTTTAGCGGTTGAAGTCTAGAAAATGACATTGTATATCAGTGACATCTACAAGGCAAGGTAACTTAGGAATTTTATTTGTTTTCCTATAAAAAATAAATTTTAGAGGTAGAAACTGCACTAAGTGAAGCCTAGAAAATGACATCATCAGCGACATCTCTGAGGCAAAAAAACACGATACAAAACCGAATTTGTGAGGTCTGCTTGGGAAAATATTTAGTATCGCATTTGGGAATTTTGTTTGGTATCTTGCTAATATAATGTTTATTGCATTAAAAATACATATAGATTGCTTTATAAATTGATAAACAAAAATCTGTTGGCTTCACTTGGCATCCCTATCCCTATTAATATTATAAAACCTTAGTGTAAGTCTGTCTGTTTGTTTGTTCCGCAATCACCTGTAAACGGCTGAACCCATGTTGTTGAAATTTTCAGTACAGATAGATGCAGGTCTGGAAAGAACTATAGACTATAGAATTTTTAAAAATTAGCTCTGTGGGCGTGGCTAACGTGTTTTTGAGACTAGGTTTTTGAGCTAGGCTTATCGAATTGAGATTCTCTCATAACATCTTTACATTTGTATATTTGTGTGTCTATAATCGTGAGGAATATTTTTAAAATGTGGCACTTGCTGCTAATTCCTATGGATTGAAAACATTTTTTTGTGTTATGTTTCTTCTTGTGCTTCTGCCCAAGGCATTTTTAGTTATCGTTGATACCATATCCATGTCCTTGACGTTATGCTATATATCTTCCCCATTGTTCGCATCGATATTTTCAAGTTTATTGATTATATGTTTATATAAAAATTAAAATCAGGATTTGGCCTTACAAACAGCACCGCGGAGAAACCATCCTTCTCCCTCATCATTATTATTTCCTTTGGATCCTATAAGGATCATAGGGCCATTACAATTTCTTCCCACTATCTAATGCCAGCGCTTTTAATTGTCCCCAACTAGTGCCCTGTTGGCAGCTTCTTTCTCAATTTGTCATCGCCATGTATGGGCCGGTCGCCCCTGTCGCCTGCTCCCTTGCGGATTCCACTCTATTGCTGTTTTGGTCAATCCACCTCCATTTCCTTCTTTGGATCTCCACTACAATGGTGTTTAGTGTGTTTAGTGCGCAAGATTCTTCGCAAACATGGGTTGGTAAACACTTTAACAGCATTTATATCCTTGCTTGCTGCGTTCCATGATTCGCATGTATAAAAGTGTAGACTTTACACATGAATTGGATATTTTCAATTTCGTATTGGCAGAGATGTGTGCAGATCTCCACGCAGTGTTAAGTCGGCCAAACGATTGGTTTCCAGCATTTATTCTGTTTCTTATGTCTGCGCTCGAACCGCCGGAAGATGTTAAAATAATTCCGAGGTAGCAGAACGATGTCACGTTTTCCAGATTTTTACTGTTAATGTGGAGACTATTGGTAGTCGTTGAGTTAATTCGCATGATCTTTGTTTTGGAGATGTTTATCTTAAGATCTGCTCTGGATGCTTGTAATTGTACATCGTTTAATTTATTTTGAGACATATGTCATCTGCATAATCAATGTTTTCTAGTCTTTTCTTAAGACCCCAGGTTATTCCTATCTCAGCAGTACACAGTCAAGGACAATATTGAAAAGCATTGGCGAGAGCACACATCCTTGTCTAACTCCGGCTTTGATATTGATCGGTTCGCTGACACTACCGTTGTGGAGAATGCGGCATCTTGCGTTGGTGGATAGAGCTTTTATGATGTCAATGATTTTGTTGGGTGTTCACTTACAGGCCAGTGCGTTCCGTATTGCGGAGTGTGCCAAAGTATCAAAGGCTTTCTCAAATTCTATAAAATCTAGATAGAGTGGTGAGCTCCATTCTACGGACTGTTCAATGACGATCCTTAGACTGTTTATGTTATCAAGCAAGATTTTCGTGGGCGGAAACTGTTCATTGCGAAGTACTGGATTGATTGATTATTTGGGCAATTACTTTGTTCGTGATGTTTATTAGAGTAATGCCACGCCAGTTTTTGCACTGTGGTAGGTCGTCTTTTTTAGGTATGTTAATTATTGCACTCTCTTTGAGTTCGTCGCACAGCTCGTTGGATTCCCAGAATTGTTTTATTATATTGAACAATAATCTTGCACTTGTTTCCGGTGATGCCTTCACAAATTCGGGGTGTATGTTATCCAATCCCGGCGCCTTGTTATTCTTTAGATTGATTATGGCTTCAATTATTTATGGAATTTCAGGCGGGCTCGTTGATATATCCTCTCTGTCGGCATTCGCAATCGCACAGATCTCGTGTTTCGGTATCATTGGATAAGAATGATGAGTAATGTTCCACCCATGTCTCCATCAGTTCGCTACTTGTAAGGGCAAATTCTCCATTCATTTTTTAAGTGGTTTACAGCTCGTAACATGTCTGCTTGTGCGTTGTTTTGTATTTATGTAAAGACTTTTCATGTTGTTGTGGGTAGCTGCAGATTCAGCTTCTTTTGCCATGTTATTGTACCATCTTCTTTTGTCCTCACGTGCATTTTTCTTCCCCTGTTTGTTACTAGTATAATACTCTGCTCGTATTGTGTCCTTCTATTTTCCTGTTTTCGCCATGTCTAGCTGATCTTTAAGATACTTTCCTTCGGCTATCGTTTCCCACGTCAGATCGGAAATCCATTGCTTTCTGTTTGTTACCTTATGTCCGAGGTGTTCGTCGGCAGCAAGAGTGGTAAGAACTGTGTTTAGTGAGGCATCTAGTAGATAGGTCTGTAGCTTCTCCACGAAATATCTTTTCTGTATGTTTCCTTTCTTTGGCGGATGCGACCTTGAGACGTATTGTACCGATGAGTAGGTGGTGATCACTTGCACATTCTGCTCCTCGTTTGTTACGCACATCGAGTAAAGATTCTCTGCATTTTTTACTGATGCTATGTGATCTATTTGGTTGTCAGTAATATTGTCCGGTGACATCCACGTCACATTGTGTATGTTTTTATTGGGAAATATGGTCCCGCCTATTACGAGCCAGTTGTTAAGACAATTTTCTATAAATAATGCGCCATTTTTAGATTCTTCATGCGCCATGTCGTCCCATTGCGTTTTCTCGTTGTTGGTTATCTGATCCCAATTGAGCATTAAAATCTCCCATTAACAGAAGTATATATCCGCGGTTTCTTGACGCAATAACAGTTGTCAGGTGGTTGTAAAAGTTTTCCTTGATAGCAACGTCCGCGTTTTTAGTTGGAGCATAACAGTCATGTTTCTAGCCCGAGTTCTAAAACGCGCTAACATAATTCTGTCTGAACATGGCTTCCACTCAATGGGAGCATTTTTAGCATCTTTTGATATCAAGATGCCCACGCCATTCACCCTTTTGGGGATGTCCCCTATATATGCAGTGTATTGCGTTGGTGGAAGGAAGATAAGGTATTGGAAGGAGGAAAGAGGGAGTAGTGTCTGTTGACATGTGTTTTGAATCTCTGAATGTCGTAATTGGAGGGAAAGATATTTGCCGGAAGTCGATTCCACATACGGATAGTACGGGCGAAGAACGAATTTATTCTGTAATGTGTAGTGCGGCTGTCCAATCGACAACAAATGGGTGGGCGTTTCTGGAGAGTCGCGTATCTCTACCGAACGTTCTCACGGGCGGTATAAGATCACGAATTTCCGAAGAACAAACACCATGAAATTATCTATAGAACAATGACACACAACCAACATTACGACGGTGTTCAAGGGAGACAATAGAATTGGATATCCTACCGTCACCTATCAACACCATCGCCCTCCTCAGGACACGGTCAAGTAGCTCCAGTGATGAAGCTGGATTTTACTTATATTTAGTAAAAATGTACTTGGTTTTCTAAATTTTAGTTAATTTTAACTCATTATAGGGTTAATTTTTTTATGAGTGTAGATGAAAACCCCCCCAGGGGAAATTCCTGCGCACGGGCCTGCCTATTACCAATTCATACTCATGCGAGACCCCTACTCATATTTAAATACCATACATTGAGCAACACGAAATACGAAGTATTTCACAAATTCCATATTTGTGACAGATCGAGGAAGCTCTATGGTAAGAGGGGAGGCGTTAAGACTAAAACCATTAAACAATGTTTTTGCTTAGTACCTCAAATGTATAACTTGTTGTTACCGTACATTTAACCCAAATAAAGCATAACTTGTGTTACCGTACATTGACACATGTAACCCATTGCAACAACTTAGCTTACTCAACATAAATATAGAAATTAGTTTTAGTTCGTTTATTGAATTCATTTAGTAAAGTTATATTTTAACTAATAATAACTATTTTAACTAATAAAGGCTGATGAAAGCCGCAAAATAAAAATAATAACTTTCTTCTATTTAATGAATCTGGTTATTTTTGTATTTTGCAGATCGATTTATAGATTTAACAAAAATGGATAACTGGGACACTGAAACAAGAATTTGGATTGTCCGCCGCTATCACGCACTGGAGTCCGTAGTTTCGGTTCAAAGAGAGTATAGGCACACGTTTGGCGGCAATCGTCCGAATGGACCATAATGAGACTTGTTAACAATTTTGCCAATCATGGGACAGTCAAAAGAAGACCTTACCACTGAAACCCTTCAGTTCGGACAGAGGAAACAATCGCTACTGTCATACAAAATAATCCAAGAGTTTCGACAATAAGCTTATCTGCTCAAATGGGTATAAGCAGGCAGTCATTGCAGTCAATTATGCACAATGATTTGGACTTATTCCCATATAAAATTCAAATTGGTGAAATTCCTCATATAACCCCACCTGTTATGACAGAATTGCAACGAAAATTTACCAATAAGCTGATATCCAGAAACTCCACATTCCGTTGGCCCCGCAGGTCGCCTGACCTTACTGCTCCTGACTTTTTCTGCTGAGGTTATTGCAAACAGGAAGTCTACAAATCAAAACCAAGAAATTTGGATGAACTAAAGCAATCCATTCCAGAATCAATTGCGGCTATTCTTGTCTCAACTCTCCAAACACATTTTTAAAACTAATTGAGCTATATTTAATAAAATTGAATGAGCTTTAGGATGAATAAAAGAAAAATGAATTCCATACTTAAAAAAACAGTTATTTGAGTTTCTTAATGCAGCAATATTCTTCAGCCACCCTGTAAATAACTAATTTACACTCTGTGTATTTCTCTTTCTTGTGTTAAGTAAAATGTGTTCAACTATGAATGGTGGAATTGAAAGTCAAATAATCATCCCACATTCTTTGGTTTTAACGGGTATATTGGCATTCGGCCAGGGTTAGAGATTTTTTCTGTGCAGAATGTCCAATAGGACTAAAAGATTTGTAGTACGCTTTGTTTTAATTATTTGATATATATTTAATGATTATGGAGTCAGTATTTGCAGCGACTTAGTGAAGTAGGTTCCAGTAATGCTACGACTGTATGCACACTCGTAAGAGTCGGTACTTCATGAATTTCTTTATTTAGTGCGATATGAAGTGTGTCGAATTTAGGTTGACTCAAGTGTTAAAGAAATATTTATTGGGGTAACTGACTATAGTACTAAAGAATTATTTAATGGGTAACTGGAGGACGGCTGAGTGTTGATGAGCAAATGTGTGAATATACTACAATCCGTTATTCGGACATTAGAGATCATACAATATTATGTTATTTTATTTTTGATCTTGAGATATAGGTGCGAGTATCTCTCTATTTTTGCTAGTTTTTTTAATAGATTCCTTTCGTCACGACAACCTATCCAATCTTGGATGTTTTACAACCCGGACATTTTTCCTTTAATTATTGTTTCTAGAAATGTATACTTGTCCTTTCTCTTAATGTATCCAAAATATGAGATTTTTAGAGTATGTAATAGTTCTCGATCCAGGTGCATTTATCTGAAACTTTTTTGTTAGTCCAGGTTATGTTCAATATTCGTCAGTATATCCTCATTTTGGAGGCCTCAAGTTTTTTCATCGTGGTTTTGATGGTCCTCACGCATACGGACCAGACGAATCTTGTTTTTGTTGTTATGCTTATGTCATGATTGGTGGATACTTTTTATACTCACTGCCTTAGGATAGAGTGTATATTCATTTTGTCATATATTATTTTGTCGCATATACTTTTTTCCAGAAAGGTACACCATAGTCGATCAAAGTATGTAAGAATTTATTAAATCGTATTACATTCACCTAATTTTACAATTGAAAATAATCGAATAATCGAAGCCACCTGAATGAAACCTTTAGACAGGGTGGAAATCATGATAGTGGTAGTCTGCAGCCAAGTAATAAATGTCACCATGCCATTTGTAAATAAATTTGCATTCTATTAAATATAGATGCAAAATGGTCTTGAGCCAGGACAATATCCCAGTTCAAATCAAATATTGATTACAGACCAAAAAAATACAAACGAAAAAACTAAAACAAATGAGCGTTGGCACGGCAGAAGTATTGCTGGGTAACTATACCTGCATATACACATACTTGCATATGCAACTCAATGAGATGCTTGTAAGATGGCATGTGTACTTTATTACTTGGTGCGATTTTTTAAACGCAAATTCGGCAAGTGAGTTGTGATTCTCGTTCGTTTGTGAAAATCATCTCCTTATAGAGGCCGGGTTTGATGTTGAAAAGTCGCTGCGAAGCCACCTGAATGAAACCTTTAGACAGGGTGGAAATCATGATAGTGGTAGTCTGCAGCCAAGTAATAAATGTCACCATGCCATTTGTAAATAAATTTGCATTCTATTAAATATAGATGCAAAATGGTCTTGAGCCAGGACAATATCCCAGTTCAAATCAAATATTGATTACAGACCAAAAAAATACAAACGAAAAAACTAAAACAAATGAGCGTTGGCACGGCAGAAGTATTGCTGGGTAACTATACCTGCATATACACATACTTGCATATGCAACTCAATGAGATGCTTGTAAGATGGCATGTGTACTTTATTACTTGGTGCGATTTTTTAAACGCAAATTCGGCAAGTGAGTTGTGATTCTCGTTCGTTTGTGAAAATCATCTCCTTATAGAGGCCGGGTTTGATGTTGAAAAGTCGCTGCGAAGCCACCTGAATGAAACCTTTAGGCAGGGTGGAAATCATGATAGTGGTAGTCTGCAGCCAAGTAATAAATGTCACCATGCCATTTGTAAATAAATTTGCATTCTATTAAATATAGATGCAAAATGGTCTTGAGCCAGGACAATATCCCAGTTCAAATCAAATATTGATTACAGACCAAAAAAATACAAACGAAAAAACTAAAACAAATGAGCGTTGGCACGGCAGAAGTATTGCTGGGTAACTATACCTGCATATACACATACTTGCATATGCAACTCAATGAGATGCTTGTAAGATGGCATGTGTACTTTATTACTTGGTGCGATTTTTTAAACGCAAATTCGGCAAGTGAGTTGTGATTCTCGTTCGTTTGTGAAAATCATCTCCTTATAGAGGCCGGGTTTGATGTTGAAAAGTCGCTGCGAAGCCACCTGAATGAAACCTTTAGACAGGGTGGAAATCATGATAGTGGTAGTCTGCAGCCAAGTAATAAATGTCACCATGCCATTTGTAAATAAATTTGCATTCTATTAAATATAGATGCAAAATGGTCTTGAGCCAGGACAATATCCCAGTTCAAATCAAAAATTGAAAATAATTTAATTTAAAGCCGCAAAGCAAAATAATATTAACTGCGGAATGATACAATCATAAATCAGGAAATCACATCTTTCACTAATGTAACAATAATGGAATTGAAAATCAAATAATTGGCATTCGGCCGAATTTAACCATCTAAGACCAAATCTATAAAACAAGTGCAATATGTTTGCATATTTTTTCTATGGTAATTATGACCCAGAAAATGAAAAAAATCTTCCAGTATCCATTATCTCTTTTCGTTTTGCAGCCAGGTGAGGAAAGGTGAATAAGTGGCGCTGTGTTTTATACTTATAAAACACAAATATTTAACTTTTCTCACATTCTATAAAAACATAATAATAATATAATGCCATACCTTTCAAGGAAAATATCCACTATGCTTGAATAAATCGGTTTATTATGTCTTGGAAAATATAACTTCGCGACAACGAAGTTTTTAAGTTCACTTTTTTGACCTCACTCACTAAATTTTGTTGTAGAATTTAAACGAAAACTTGCAGATCATTGAAATATTCGCGAGAAATGTTTTTAGCGGTTGAAGTCTAGAAAATGACATTGTATATCAGTGACATCTACAAGGCAAGGTAACTTAGGAATTTTATTTGTTTTCCTATAAAAAATAAATTTTAGAGGTAGAAACTGCACTAAGTGAAGCCTAGAAAATGACATCATCAGCGACATCTCTGAGGCAAAAAAACACGATACAAAACCGAATTTGTGAGGTCTGCTTGGGAAAATATTTAGTATCGCATTTGGGAATTTTGTTTGGTATCTTGCTAATATAATGTTTATTGCATTAAAAATACATATAGATTGCTTTATAAATTGATAAACAAAAATCTGTTGGCTTCACTTGGCATCCCTATCCCTATTAATATTATAAAACCTTAGTGTAAGTCTGTCTGTTTGTTTGTTCCGCAATCACCTGTAAACGGCTGAACCCATGTTGTTGAAATTTTCAGTACAGATAGATGCAGGTCTGGAAAGAACTATAGACTATAGAATTTTTAAAAATTAGCTCTGTGGGCGTGGCTAACGTGTTTTTGAGACTAGGTTTTTGAGCTAGGCTTATCGAATTGAGATTCTCTCATAACATCTTTACATTTGTATATTTGTGTGTCTATAATCGTGAGGAATATTTTTAAAATGTGGCACTTGCTGCTAATTCCTATGGATTGAAAACATTTTTTTGTGTTATGTTTCTTCTTGTGCTTCTGCCCAAGGCATTTTTAGTTATCGTTGATACCATATCCATGTCCTTGACGTTATGCTATATATCTTCCCCATTGTTCGCATCGATATTTTCAAGTTTATTGATTATATGTTTATATAAAAATTAAAATCAGGATTTGGCCTTACAAACAGCACCGCGGAGAAACCATCCTTCTCCCTCATCATTATTATTTCCTTTGGATCCTATAAGGATCATAGGGCCATTACAATTTCTTCCCACTATCTAATGCCAGCGCTTTTAATTGTCCCCAACTAGTGCCCTGTTGGCAGCTTCTTTCTCAATTTGTCATCGCCATGTATGGGCCGGTCGCCCCTGTCGCCTGCTCCCTTGCGGATTCCACTCTATTGCTGTTTTGGTCAATCCACCTCCATTTCCTTCTTTGGATCTCCACTACAATGGTGTTTAGTGTGTTTAGTGCGCAAGATTCTTCGCAAACATGGGTTGGTAAACACTTTAACAGCATTTATATCCTTGCTTGCTGCGTTCCATGATTCGCATGTATAAAAGTGTAGACTTTACACATGAATTGGATATTTTCAATTTCGTATTGGCAGAGATGTGTGCAGATCTCCACGCAGTGTTAAGTCGGCCAAACGATTGGTTTCCAGCATTTATTCTGTTTCTTATGTCTGCGCTCGAACCGCCGGAAGATGTTAAAATAATTCCGAGGTAGCAGAACGATGTCACGTTTTCCAGATTTTTACTGTTAATGTGGAGAC
Source organism: Polietes domitor (assembly GCA_947397865.1). NCBI lineage: Eukaryota > Metazoa > Arthropoda > Insecta > Diptera > Muscidae > Polietes > Polietes domitor. The sequence continues at coordinate 104,821,338 of OX377619.1, forward strand.
TATTGGTAGTCGTTGAGTTAATTCGCATGATCTTTGTTTTGGAGATGTTTATCTTAAGATCTGCTCTGGATGCTTGTAATTGTACATCGTTTAATTTATTTTGAGACATATGTCATCTGCATAATCAATGTTTTCTAGTCTTTTCTTAAGACCCCAGGTTATTCCTATCTCAGCAGTACACAGTCAAGGACAATATTGAAAAGCATTGGCGAGAGCACACATCCTTGTCTAACTCCGGCTTTGATATTGATCGGTTCGCTGACACTACCGTTGTGGAGAATGCGGCATCTTGCGTTGGTGGATAGAGCTTTTATGATGTCAATGATTTTGTTGGGTGTTCACTTACAGGCCAGTGCGTTCCGTATTGCGGAGTGTGCCAAAGTATCAAAGGCTTTCTCAAATTCTATAAAATCTAGATAGAGTGGTGAGCTCCATTCTACGGACTGTTCAATGACGATCCTTAGACTGTTTATGTTATCAAGCAAGATTTTCGTGGGCGGAAACTGTTCATTGCGAAGTACTGGATTGATTGATTATTTGGGCAATTACTTTGTTCGTGATGTTTATTAGAGTAATGCCACGCCAGTTTTTGCACTGTGGTAGGTCGTCTTTTTTAGGTATGTTAATTATTGCACTCTCTTTGAGTTCGTCGCACAGCTCGTTGGATTCCCAGAATTGTTTTATTATATTGAACAATAATCTTGCACTTGTTTCCGGTGATGCCTTCACAAATTCGGGGTGTATGTTATCCAATCCCGGCGCCTTGTTATTCTTTAGATTGATTATGGCTTCAATTATTTATGGAATTTCAGGCGGGCTCGTTGATATATCCTCTCTGTCGGCATTCGCAATCGCACAGATCTCGTGTTTCGGTATCATTGGATAAGAATGATGAGTAATGTTCCACCCATGTCTCCATCAGTTCGCTACTTGTAAGGGCAAATTCTCCATTCATTTTTTAAGTGGTTTACAGCTCGTAACATGTCTGCTTGTGCGTTGTTTTGTATTTATGTAAAGACTTTTCATGTTGTTGTGGGTAGCTGCAGATTCAGCTTCTTTTGCCATGTTATTGTACCATCTTCTTTTGTCCTCACGTGCATTTTTCTTCCCCTGTTTGTTACTAGTATAATACTCTGCTCGTATTGTGTCCTTCTATTTTCCTGTTTTCGCCATGTCTAGCTGATCTTTAAGATACTTTCCTTCGGCTATCGTTTCCCACGTCAGATCGGAAATCCATTGCTTTCTGTTTGTTACCTTATGTCCGAGGTGTTCGTCGGCAGCAAGAGTGGTAAGAACTGTGTTTAGTGAGGCATCTAGTAGATAGGTCTGTAGCTTCTCCACGAAATATCTTTTCTGTATGTTTCCTTTCTTTGGCGGATGCGACCTTGAGACGTATTGTACCGATGAGTAGGTGGTGATCACTTGCACATTCTGCTCCTCGTTTGTTACGCACATCGAGTAAAGATTCTCTGCATTTTTTACTGATGCTATGTGATCTATTTGGTTGTCAGTAATATTGTCCGGTGACATCCACGTCACATTGTGTATGTTTTTATTGGGAAATATGGTCCCGCCTATTACGAGCCAGTTGTTAAGACAATTTTCTATAAATAATGCGCCATTTTTAGATTCTTCATGCGCCATGTCGTCCCATTGCGTTTTCTCGTTGTTGGTTATCTGATCCCAATTGAGCATTAAAATCTCCCATTAACAGAAGTATATATCCGCGGTTTCTTGACGCAATAACAGTTGTCAGGTGGTTGTAAAAGTTTTCCTTGATAGCAACGTCCGCGTTTTTAGTTGGAGCATAACAGTCATGTTTCTAGCCCGAGTTCTAAAACGCGCTAACATAATTCTGTCTGAACATGGCTTCCACTCAATGGGAGCATTTTTAGCATCTTTTGATATCAAGATGCCCACGCCATTCACCCTTTTTGGGGATGTCCCCTATATATGCAGTGTATTGCGTTGGTGGAAGGAAGATAAGGTATTGGAAGGAGGAAAGAGGGAGTAGTGTCTGTTGACATGTGTTTTGAATCTCTGAATGTCGTAATTGGAGGGAAAGATATTTGCCGGAAGTCGATTCCACATACGGATAGTACGGGCGAAGAACGAATTTATTCTGTAATGTGTAGTGCGGCTGTCCAATCGACAACAAATGGGTGGGCGTTTCTGGAGAGTCGCGTATCTCTACCGAACGTTCTCACGGGCGGTATAAGATCACGAATTTCCGAAGAACAAACACCATGAAATTATCTATAGAACAATGACACACAACCAACATTACGACGGTGTTCAAGGGAGACAATAGAATTGGATATCCTACCGTCACCTATCAACACCATCGCCCTCCTCAGGACACGGTCAAGTAGCTCCAGTGATGAAGCTGGAGCACCCGACCATATATGGGAGTTGAATTCCATCTTTGGTCTGATGTAGGTAGTGTAGATATTGAGAAGATCAGAGGGTGTGAAATATTTCTTACATCTTTTTAAAAAGCCTAAACATTCGAAGGTATCTTTCGACACATCAAATACATGTTTTGTCCAACGAACATCACGTTGTATTTTTATGCCAAGAACATCGAGAGCATCTGATTGCTCAATATCTACACCGTTCATTAAAATCGACGACACCGTTGGATTAGTGAATCGCTTGTGAGACACTGGGTCTTACGTGCATTAAAATCTACTCTATTCTCTCGACCCCATTCAGAAATGGCCATCAAATCCTGGCTTTTATCCTCAATTTCTTGACGACTTGGTCTATGATCGAATGAGTATGAATGACAGAGGTTGCTGTCATCCGCGAATGAGTATATTGGATTCACAGTCCGATCCAAGAGGTCGTCGATGAAAATAAGAAAAAGGGAGGGGGAAAGGACAGAGCCCTGTGGTACTCCTGCATCTACAACAACACGTATAGTGCGATCTCTGAGGAAGCTCGATATAAATCGAGAGAAGTCACTACCAACACCAAAAGCTATAAGCTTTGATATGAGTGCGCCGTGCCAAACTCTATCAAAGGCCTTGGAGATATCTAGAGCAACGACCTTACTCTCACCAAGCTTGTGAATAGATCGATTCCACTTTTCGGATAACAGTGTCATCAGGTCTCCCGTAGAACGATTCCTACGGAAGCCATACTGTCGATCATTAAGTAAGTCATTAGTTTCTAAATACCTCACAAGATGGTGGATAACCATACTCTCCATAACCTTTGAAAGCGCTGAGCAAATCGCGATCGGTCGATAGTTAGCAGGATTATTAGCCTCACCTTTTTTAGGGATGGGCTGGATGTTCGCAATCTTCCAACGCGCTGGGAAAACCCCTGCACGGTATGCAAGGTTGAAAAGATTACGAATGGGACGGGCAAGCGTCGAAAAGCACTTACATAGGACAAGTGCTGAAATGCCATCCGGGCCTGGAGATTTATTTACGTCGAGATTTGCGAGAACCCTTTTAACTCCACGTGTTCGAAAAAATATCTAAGGCATGGAACTAGATACATTTTCGATCACGGGGAGTGGTTGATTGCTTTCCGGCAAGGATGAATTCCTTGCAAACATTTCAGCCAATAGGTTAGCTTTGTCAACCGGGTTAGCGAATATCTGGTCATCTTTAACAAGAGTTGGGATAGATGAGTAGGTTTCCTTTACTCTTCTCACAAATGACCAAAAGCTCTTACTTCCCCTGGGAGAAGCAAGAACTTTGACACGAAGACGTTGTTCGTACAGAAACTTTTCACGTCTAAGTACCCTGGCACACATGGTTCTTGTCTGCTTGCGTAGCAGATCAGTTGTGGCATTTTTATTTAAACGCCATTTCCTGAATGCTTCCTCTTTGGATCTGACAGCAGCCTTGCATGTCTGGTTAAACCAACTTTTATTTGATGGTTTATCCGAAATAACTTTAATTGGAATAAATGACTTCATTCCAATCAAAATAATATTTTCAATCATTTCAGCCGCAGCATCTATATCGCCATTTAGAAAACAAAGTTTCCAATTGAAATGCTGGAAAAAGTTGTTGAGCTCGGCCCAATGTGCCTTTTCGTATATATATATATTGTTCGCTTTGGGGCTGGGGTCGAAGCGACACGAAGAGCGGAATACGAAAAGGATGCTGAAACAATGCAGTGATCCGAATTACCAAGAGGTGCTAGAACGTTAACTTCATACTTTTCAGGGTGTGATGTTAAGAAAAGATCAAGAATATTAGAGTGTTGCCCTTGGACACACGGAATGTGAGTCGGTTCATTCACTAGTTGCGTCAAATCATTATGCGCGACAAAAAGCTCGGCGTATTGACCCTCCGGTGTTGAGTGACTCGAATGGGCAAGCCAAGGACATTGAAATCGCCAGCAACCAGAATTTCACTGTCAGGACAATCCTCTAAAATGTTTGTAATTGAATCGGAAAGGGCGTCAAAGCCATTTAGGGATACCTCCCTTTCCGCGTTTGGACTTCTATACACAAATCCGAAATGTAGTACGTGTATTCCAATCTTGAATTTAACCCAAAGGGAGTTAAATTCTGGATTTTCATAGTTTAAGTTATGCCGGCTCTGAAACACTATATCATTACGTACGTACATATATCAAAAGACCTCTGTGGGGGATAAAAAGAGATAGTGATATCCAGGAATGTGAAAATCCTGTGGATCAGAATCCTCACACACCTGGGTCTCACAAAGAGCAAAAACATCAGGCCGATAGAAATGTACATGAGCGTACACCCTCGTACATTGGAAGGGAAGGGGACAACGCACACACTACGGAGCGGACATAAAATGTGTGGTCAGTGATGTGGGATTTGATTTCTCACCTACCTTGTATATCTGTAGGACTTCCCTATATCCGCCACATGCGTGGTGTTAAAGGTCGATTCACACGATTGTACGTGTAAGATGGTTTCAAGAAGAAGAAATCAAATTAAAATCCCTATTACTTGAAGCAGAATCAATAGAAAATACTTTCTGTGTTCATTGTGCTGCTCTCTTGGCGAAAGAGAAAACAGCTGCTCGTGTCATCAAATATAGTTTTTCTTGAAAAATAGTAAAGATATTACATAGTTTAAATTAAAATGAATAAAACTCGAAAAATAAAACATGCCAAGCCGGTTTGTGCTATAAGCAAAAATGTTTTAAAAACTCAACAAATAAAAGACAAAAAAGGAAAATGTGGAGTCGGCAGTGGCTTCTTCTGCGTTATTTCGGAATGGACTTGAAACACACTGCCTTGACGGATCTTAAATTTCCAAAGACCAGTTTGAAAAACTGTTGTGCCTTGTCGGGCAACTCATAATGAAACAGTCGATATCAGGAAGCGCACCGTAAAAATATAAAAAAAAAATATAATATTATTCAAAGATATAATATTTTTATTTCAGATTACTACTAACTTTGAGGATTTTTGCTACGGGAAATACCTTCCAAGATCTTTCATACGTATTCAAGGTTTCTGTTCCTTCTATATCAAAATTAGTTCCAGAAACACTAATGTTTCTAAAGGTGTGTTTGGTTGATGTGTTTTTAAATATCTGAAAACTTTAAATTTCTAATATGTTTTCTATGAATTAAAATATCGTTTGTTTCTTATGATGTCTATAGCGAATTAATAAAGCGGTGGAATGGAAAAGGGTTTCGAAAGCGCTTGAGGAATATTGGAATTTTCATATGTGCCTTTGAGCTATTGGTGAGTACTGCAGATAATACCCACACGAACACAAATTACAATTTATTTTAAAAGTACTCATATACATATATCTAAATTTTTAGGTAACAAAACAATTTTCTATAGGGTAGATCTAGTACATGAGGTCTTTTTAATCGTCTGATTTCATTACTATCATCTAACAGACTAAAGGATTTATATGATAACTTAATCTTTTCAAATAGTTAGTGCAGTATTTATTTATGTCTTCTTTAACTGTTGGGACCAAGATCATTGTGAATGTTTTTATTGTTCATGAACCACTGCGCATTAGTTATTAATCTTAAGTTTTTAGATTGATATGCCTGAAGTTTTTTAATATTGGAATTACTCATTGTCCCCCAAAGTTGGATTCCATAAGACCACACGGACTTTAGTAATGATTTGTACAATATGAGTTTATTTTCCAGACTTAGTTCTGATCTAGGTCCTAGTACCCAATACATTTTATTCGTTTTTAACTTTAGCTGCTTGCACTTAGCTTTCACATGATACATTATCGCTTTTCGGAATGACACATCCACTTAAAGAGACGTCAGGACAATCCCCTCTTTTCATTGTAAATGTAATATGACTCGTCATTTCTGTATTTAATTTGATATTTAATTTGTAAAGCCAATTATTTATTAAATTTAACTGTGTAAAAAGGGAATAGTATGACTCAATCCAAACACTTGAATTTGGACTGTACTATTTTTATATTGGAATACCTTCAAGCACTTGTAACTTGAAGGTTTGAACAGAATGACAAAACGTTTGTTACTTTCTGATATTGTTTGTAGTTTATTGCACATATTTATACCATAAAAATGCTAATCATACAATATTATTAATTGCACATATTTATACCATAAATGCTGATCATACAATATACGAATATCAATAAACATTGAAGAACAAAAATTGTCAGCAGTTCATTTACCTTTAGGTCATTTAGGTCATTGTAAATAACAGTAAGGGTGCTCACGTATGAGTTAATATTATTAGTAGTGTTATTTATGTGTGTTTTAACATTCTCCCCCGCGTTGAACGAGTGTTCAAAATTTGTAGAATGCAAACGAACATAATTTTATTTTTATTTGCTGGGAGAGAATGTATTAATAGTAATGATAAATCTATAATTTATATAGTTAGGTTACTGAAACTACAAAATCTGATGTTGTTTGTCTTTCACGTGGAATCGGTTGAGGAGTTTCCGGTGTTGTTGATTGGAGGTTATAATGCATTGATTTCATCTTCCAAATGGTGTAGGTGATGAGAGCAATTGACAAAATGAGTGCAGTATATCCTACTATTGAGTGATGCAGGTTGATGTTTTTAATTTGTGTCGGCATATCAAAACCCTTTTGTTGTTCAAGCATTGTTTGAAGTTTGGTGAGATTATCTGACTGAGTGTTGTAGTGATACGTTTGATGTAAAACTGGATATGGATGGTTGGGTTTGGTAATATTTTCCAGGTTGATTAAGCTGGTGTATGACTCATAAAGATTACTGGAAAATGATTGATGTCCTTGAATAGTAATGGAGTCATCCTTGATTACGCATTCAGGCTGTAATGTCAATAATCCAGAGCCTTCCAGTATAAGTTGTTGCCCCTGTCTCTCGCATACAGCATTGATTCGCTTAGGTGAGTTGAGGGCATACATCCACTTGTTTTTGTTTGATAACTGAGTCCAAGATGTATTCGTTTTCAGGCGTTCTATGTTGCAATCTGACCGTGTGTCATTGTTCAGCAATTGGATCTCGCAGGAACATATTTCAGAACCCTTTTTGTATTTTGACTGAATATTAGAACATAAATATGTATCTGTCTCCGTAAGAGTGCATGAGTGTAACATGTGTCTATCCATGGGGAAGTATTGATCACGATGTGCGTTCACAGCGAGAATTTCGTTGCAAAGTTTGATCGCGATAAGACTGGTGTTTACTAATAAAGGTACAGGATATAGTCTGTATAGCTCAAACGGTTCTTGGTCACATAAAGGAATTGAAATCTTGAATATAACATGACTTTCAGTTAATCCCCCTTCCACTGTCATTAATTTGTAGAGCTGAAGATGATTGTCATTGTTGACTGGGATTTGTACGGATGATGGTAAATAATTTCGTATCTTCATTATTTCGTTTTGAAGTTGATTTGGAGATAGTAAACTAGGACTAATTTTTCCATGATGCGTGTCAGTTAAAACATCTATAATTGCTGATCTTATTCGTTCTAAGTTTGCTGCTGCAATTGTTAGTTGCATGGCTAATGCGATGAATATTTGGAACAACCGTGATTGGTAGCCAGAGTCTTCGATATTATGTATTCTGGACATTATTTCGGTGCCTTGAGCGTCAACATCCTTGAATTTGTTCTTAATAGATTTCTCATCTTGTTTAAGAATGTTGATTGTGGCATCAAGGATTGAGGTTTGATTTTTCAGCAGATTGAAAAGGTGATTTTCGTTTTGCTTAACTGCTTCAATTGTGTTAGTCATTTGTAGGGCATATTCAGAATCTAGCACTCCAAATAATGAATTGGCGACATTTCCAACGATGTTCAATGCACCCCTTTTATATCTTTTGTTTGGTAGAAGACTGTTGTCCAATCGGAATCCTTCTTCAATGTGATTCAAAGCAGTTATGACACCTTTGCATGTGCTTGCTTGTCTTAATTCTTTACATAAATGTCGTATAGTTGATGTGCCATTTGAAAACGCCTGCATTTCTTCCCAATACGGTGTTAACTCATAGTACACTATGAGGTTCCAATTAGTTTTTGATGTCTTAACATGTCCTATTCCTTCAAAATGTATTCCAACGTCAGAAGCGAATTTGGTGTTCACGATTTCCGATGCCCATACTAGTGGCATCATGAACATAATAACTAAAAATGCTGTCGTTAAACTTAAACCAGATGTTTTCCTCCGTTTGGATGGTACTTCATCTATAGTAACGCCAATTTGTTTAGATGATGTAGAACCAGATGCAATAGTGTTTGAGGTAGAGGACTCAATGTCTACAGGTAGCGGAGCTAGACGATGTATCGGACGTTTGAACAATCCCTTGGCGGTTTTAACATCCACCACTCTTACTGCCTTATCGCTTCCCTTATGTACATTCATAACTCTGCCGAGTGGCCATTGAAGTGCTGGTAAATTGTCTTCCTTTATTATAACCATGTCTCCAGTTTTCATATTAGAGGCTGGTTGTTTCCATTTGTGACGTTGCTGTAGTTCATTTAGGTATTCTGTGGACCATCGTTTTATATGAGTAACGAGATTCCAATGGGACAATCCCGAAACCTTAATTGGCTGTGCTCTGCTGTCTACTGCCGATGTTAGTGGTTCACCGATGAGGAAGTGGCCAGGAGTTAATGCTTCCATATCGGATGGATCATTTGACATGGGTGTCAGTGGACGGGAGTTGAGAATTGCTTCGATTTCCACCACCACAGTCTCTAGTTCTTCATGTGTCAATGATGCAGTTGCAACACTGCGAAGTAAAAGGTGTTTGGCGGACTTCACAGCAGCTTCCCATAAACCTCCAAAGTGAGGTGCTCTTGGAGGAATGAAGTGAAACTGTATTCCTTTTGAGCTTGAGGCAGAAATAATTGATTCTTGGGCTTCTTTCGAATATATGCTGTCATTTAGTTCTGTTAACTGGTTTTTGGCTCCGACAAAATTAGTGGCGTTGTCAGAGTAAATGTTTTGACAGCAACCTCGACGGCCGATGAACCGTTTCAAAGCGCCTATAAATGCTTCTGTCGACAAATCTGTCACTACTTCCAGATGGACCGCCTTTGTGGCGAAACAACAGAAGACTGCTAGGTATGCCTTAGTCGGTCTTTTACCTCGGACCTTATAATGGACCCAGAATGGTCCACAGTAATCAACACCAGCGTTGACGAATGGTCGCGCTGGAGTAACTCGAGTTTGTGGGAGGTTTCCCATAAGTTGTTAACAAAGTTGCGGTTTTGCTCGTGCACATCTAATGCATTTTTGGACAGTTGATCGTGCTGTTATTTTACCTTTAATAGGCCAGAATCGCTGCCTCATTATGTTTAATAAAGCCTGAGGACCACAATGTTTGTTTTCCTTGTGAATCGTTTCAAATAACAGCTTTATAAGAGGATCATTATAAGGGATGAGCATCGGATGTTTTGCGTCGTACTGTAATGTTGAAGATTCCAATCGGCCTCCCACTCGCAGGACGCCTTGATCATCGAGAAACGGGAACAAACTGGTGATTGAACTTTTCTTGTCGATTTCGGCGCCCTTCTGAAGTTGATTGATTTCCGGTGTGAAGTCGGAAGCCTGGATGGCACTAATAATTATTAAAAGTGCCTGGTTCAGCTCATCAGGAGTCACGGCTTTATGTGTTGGCCTAGACTCCTTCTTCTGTCTTGTATTTTTTATGAACCTGAGAACATATCCCAGTATTCTCTGCAAAGTTCTGAAGGAATTCCGATGATTAACCTTGTATATGATGTCCTGCATGTTACTAGATGACGCTACAGCTGCCACTGCGATCTTTTGCTTGAATTCTAGATTGGTTGGTGTGTGGGATTCTTTGATGAACGGTTGTCCATACAGTCTCCTTCCCATGGAGGAAGGTGGGCCCGTAAAACCACAAATTACACGATGCTAATCGGTCGGGACTTAACCCTCTGGAGATAAAATCTGCTGGGTTATCTTTCGTGCTGACGTGTCTCCATTGGTTGCAGACAGTCAGTTTTTGAATTTTGCTAATCTTGTTCGCAACTAAGGTACGAAGAGCTGATGAAGTGGAATTAATCCAGTATAGAACAATTTCTGAGTCCGACCAATAAAATGTTGCAATATTCTCGAATCTTAGCTCCTTTTTTACTCTTGCGGTTAACTCTGCTCCCAACGCGGCAGCACACAACTCTAGCCGCGGTAATGTCAATCCCTTTAGTGGTGCTACACGAGATTTTGCACATAGTAATCTGACGATCAGTCTTCCATCTTCAAGTTTTGAACGAAGATATAGTACAGCTCCATACGCCTTTTCCGAGGCGTGAACAAAAACGTGGAGTTGCACTTGGACAGACTTCTGATTATCAAAAATGTGTCTGCCTAGTCGATTGTTGTTCAGCTGATTCAATTTATGGCGAAAAGAGGACCATTGTGTAGACATCTCGGTTGGTAACGGATGATCCCATGATATTTGCATCTGCCATAATTTCTGAATGAATATCTTTGCTGCGATCACTACAGGACCTGCGATCCCTAGTGGGTCGAAAATTCTTGCGACGTCTGAAGTGACTGACCGTTTAGTGATGTTTGGACTGTCAATCACATTTGCCTTCAAGCAGAATTGGTCAGTTTTTGGTATCCATTTCAATCCCAATACTTTCGTGGAGGTATTTTCGAAATCTAGATTAACTTCTCGGTCTTCGGGGGCGATTTCTTGCAGTAACCGGGAATGGTTTGCGCACCATTTTCTTAGTTTAAATCCAGCCTCTTGAAGGAGTTTCGTGAGTTGTTTCTGCATTTCTATAGCCGTAGCCAAACTGTCGGATCCACTCATGCCGTCATCTACATAGAAGTCATGCTGCAGTGCTGGGGCACCTAGCGGATATTTTCCTGTGTTTGCTTCAGCTAGTTGTTGTAGGCATTTGGTAGCCAAATATGGAGCGGACGAAGTTCCATAGGTAACGGTGTTTAACATATATTGTTCCATTCGTTCACCAGGAGCGTTTCGCCAGAAAATTAATTGGAACTGACGATCCTCTTTGTTAACTAATATTTGTCGATACATTTTCTCAATATCAGTGGTGAATACAAATTTCGGTAGACGAAAACGCAAAAGCATTCCGAAAAGGTCGCCTTGAATTGTTGGACCGGTACATAGAATATCGTTGAGTGAACATCCAGATGATGTTTTAGCTGACGCATCGAATACTACTCGAAGTTTCGTAGTGCTGCTGTAGGGTCGTAGCACACAGTCAAAGATAAACTGGTGTCTGGGTGAAAGTCGTCGATTTCCCAAAATTTTTGTATAATCTCGCTTGTGGCTAATTCATCTTCGCTGTAGACTGCACATATTGCTGAGTTGGTTGCGTCGTCATTGACCCATCCACTTGCGATCCAGCCAAGCTTTGTGTTGCGTAGTATTGGTATCTCGTTGGTTAATCGAATTTCCTCGGATAGCATCAAATCGAAGTAGAATTCTGCTCTCAGTAAAACATCAATTTTGCCTGTATTGTTGAAGTATGGATCGGCCAATTGGATGTTTTTCGGAATCGGCCATGACGATATCTCAAATGATCTTCTGGGTTGGGCGGGTACTATGCTTGGAAGTACAAACGCCTCTAGTCTGGCTGAAAATCGGGTTGTCATAGACTCGAAATTTATGTTGACACGTTGACTGGTGTTCTTTGATCTTCCACCAATGCCCTCGATAGCCAGCGAAGTTTTCTTTGGTTCAATTGATAAACGTTTCACTAGCCTCTCTATCAGTATATTTATTTGTGATCCAGAATCCAGAATTGCTCTGAATTCTCCGGACCTGCCGTTGGGTGCCGTTATTTTGATTCTGGCCGTGGCCAATAGAACGGAACCCTGACGTTCGTTACGTTGATTTGCTGATGCTGCTGTTGACGACTGTGCTGCAGCAACTGTTGACGGTGATGATGAAGACGGAACTGCTGCCGATGATGAGGAGAACTGTGCTGCTGGCTGTGTACCAGCCTGATGTGCTCCTTGCGATTGTTTTACGAAATTGGGCTTGTTATTTAAATGTAGCAAGGAGTTGTGTTTCGATGAACATTTTGTACACGAGCCTTTCGTGCATACCTTGGCTTGGTGATCGGCCTTAAAACAGTTGGTACAAAGGCTCTTCTTCTGAACCCATTTCATGGTAAGAAACTGTTTGCAGTAGTACAATGGGTGATTGGTTTTGCACAGTGGACAGTCTGTACGGTTGGATGATGCTATTGTTGTTACGACCTTGCTCTTTTCCTTGCCACCGACTGCCTCCAATGATTGAAAGCGATTTTGCAGGCAGCGAAGAAAATCATCCATTGACTGCAGTTCCTTAGGATCTTCCAGAGATTGTTCGTATATAATGTGAGTTTGTTTGTCCAACTTCTTTATTAAGATATGTATCAGGAGTGGGTCCCACTTATCCGTCTCAATACCAAGATTCCTTAGGGCTGCTAAGCTTTCATTGAGTACGTCATGAAAGTCTCTTATAGCCTTGCTTTCAGCCGTCAGGCATGGCAAATTCATTATTTTTTGCATTAACGCAGATGCCAGAGCGCGCTTATTGTTGAATCTGTCCGTTAAGGTGTTCCACGCCGCCAAGTAATTTGCTTCAGTAAGTTCGAAGTGGCGAATGAGTCTATCAGCGTCTCCTGTTATATTCGCCTTCAAGTACCACATCTTCTGGATCGCTGGCAATGGTTGCTCGTGGATCATTTTGCTAAATATGTCTGCGAACGTCTGCCATTTCAAATAGTCTCCATCGAACTTGGGAATTGTCATCTTTGGTAGTTCAATTGACGGTGACTTCGATGTGTTTGCGTGAGTTTGGGCACATTTCTGCCCAGACAAGAGTTGTTCCTTATGTTTTAGGACCTGCCCCTCGAGCTCCAAGTATTTTGCGATATCATATCCGCCTGTGGATGGATCATAACATAACTCATGCACATTCAAGTGCATTTCTACTATATTAGCCCATAACTTATCTATGGCCAAAACGGATTGCACGGGAGCTTCGACCTTGGATTGTCCTTGAAGCATCCGCTCCAGTGATATTATTAAGGCCCGTTGTCGCCTTATAAAGAGTGATTTTTTTGAGGTTAGGATTTTCATGCATTAGTATTTGACAGATCACGTGGGATTTCAGACATGGTGTCAAAGAGAAAGATGCTCAGTATGCTTTGACATTTCATCATGAATCGTCTTACAAACGAACAACGCTTGCAAATTATTGAATTTTATTATCAAAATGCGTGCTCTGTTAAGAAAGTTCATTGCGCGCTTCCATTTTATGGTCAGTTTAATCGACCCACTGAAGCGGCTATTCGGGCTATTGTGACTAAATTTCGCACCAAATTTACATTGTTGGACATTAAACCACCAACACGCTTACGTAGAGTGCGAACTGAAGAAAATATCGCAGCTGTATCGGCCAGTGTTAATGATGACCACCAATTTTCGATTCGTCGCCGTTCGCACCAATTGGGTCTCTGTTACTCAAAAACGTGGAAATGCCAAAATTGGACTAAGCGGATGGACCACCTAAGACGCAGCCGCGGTCAACATTTAAATGAAATTATCTTCAAAAAGTAAATGTCATGGACCAATCTAACGTTTCAAATAAAGAACCGATGAGATTTTGCAAATTTTATGCGTTTTTTTTTTTTTAAAAAAGTTATCAAGCTCTTAAAAAATCACCCTTTAGTACCTTTGAATTCCGCACTTGATGCGGGTTCTGTCTCTTGTCTCGGTTCTCTAACTGCGGGACGCGGTTTCTGGGAGATAGGTACGGGGATTGTCTTTTCACTCTGGATTGCCTGTTCAATCTCCTCCGAGGCCTCACAAAATTTGATCCTGGTGGAGTCATATGTGCCTTGAACAAGATAAGGATGTTCTGCAACCATTGAAGGATGTCTTCGGATACCATTATCCTGCTGCTCGAAAACCTTCCAGAGCTCTGTTAGCTCTACCGACTTCTTTTGGTAGAAGTCTAATGTTCTCCGATCCAAAGGAGCTTTTTTTACGGTGGCAATCAGCTTTGCGATCTCGATCGCACTCTCCTCCTGTTTCGCTATCAATTCTTTCAACATTTTGTAGGATTAGGGTCACCAATGTTCGGTTTGTTCCCCAAAATTCCCTAAGTATTTGAAGGATGCTTATCCTATTTGTCTCGGGGTCACCAAATGTTTGTGTAAAAAGGGAATAGTATGACTCAATCCAAACACTTGAATTTGGACTGTACTATTTTTGTATTGGAATACCTTCAAGCACTTTTAACTTGAAGGTTTGAACATAATGATAAAACGTTTGTTACTTTCTGATATTGTTTGTAGTTTATTGCACATATTTATACCATAAAAATGCTAATCATACAATATTATTAATTGCACATATTTATACCATAAGTGCTGATCATACAATATACGAATATCAATAAACATTGAAGAACAAAAATTGTCAGCAGTTCAATTTACCTTTAGTAGGTCATTGTAAATAACATTAAGGGTGCTCACGTATGAGTTAATATTATTAGTAGTGTTATTTATGTGTGTTTTAACAGAACAGATGCTGAAGCTTCAATTGCTGACGTGTTAGAACTCAATATTGCAGTATCGTCAGCATATGTTGCTATTGTTATATTTTCGATAGTCGGCATGTCTGATGTACAAAATAGTACACAGAATTGGTCCCAAAACACTCCCTTGTGGAACTCCCGAATGTGCTACATCTGTTAATATGTTAATATTAACATAAAAATATCGCTCTTGTAGACATGATTTCAGTACTAAAGAAAAGGTGTTGGTAGTATTTTCTTTAATTTATACAACAAACCACACCTTGTCAAATACTTGTTTGATGTCTAAGAATACAACCGAGCAGTAGTACTTCCGTTCTAAAGTATTTCTTATTACCTTTACAATTCGATGACATTGTTCAGGTGTGCCATGCCTATGTCTGAATCCAAACTGATATTCTATTATTTTGTTTCTCTAAAATGGGGATTAATCTTTTTTGGAAGAGTCTTTCGAAAATTTTAGAGAATATTGGTAATAGGCTTATAGGCCTATTAGTGAAATGTTCCGGTTTGTTAGGCTTTGGAATCATGATTATTTTTCCATATTTCCATTGTGATGTGAAATGCATAATCTTTATATTGAGTTGAATAGTGTAGTTAAGAATACAACAGCTTTAAACGGCAATGCCTTTACTATTTTAGAATCAATCTGATCATATCCCGGAGATTTTGAATTATTACATTTTTTAATCTCTGTTAATACTTCTGTAGATGTAATGGATTTAATATGAAGGTCCATTTGACAAGGAGCATCAAGAAATTTCGATATTTGAAGTTTTTCAGCGGCATTATTTAAATCGAATGGAGTGAAAGGAAGGAAAGATTACTATCAGTCTTGTTCGAAAAAAGTTTAAATTTTCCTGAAACCTCTTGAAAAGTGGTGTTAAAGCTCGCTATGATCGGACTGTTTGTCTGAACTTAAATCATCAATGTCTATAATATTCAACGAATTTTGTGGTATGCCACAATAAACCATAAAATCTAATAGATCAGGTATTTTTAGCGGGTCACTCGGCCAGTATGTTGGCTTCCCTGTTGACAAAGTTTTTTAGTGGTTATTTGTAATACATTTATATAATTCCCTCCCTTTTGAATTAGTTAAGCGTGAACTCCACCGCGATTGTTTTACATTAAAATCCCCTCCAACGATAAATCTATTACCAAGTCGTTTAAAGAAATCTTCGTATTGTTCGCATTTTACAGTATGTCGAGGTGGAAAATATACAAATAATAAATATTGCAAGACAAAAATCGTCACAGAATACTTTAACTCCAGCAGCTTGCAAAAACGGCTTTGAGATTTGGTCCAAAGTTTCATATTTAATGGTGTTTCTAATTAGAAGTGCAGCACCAGCGCTCTGTCTCCAGGGTGATTAGCGTTTACTAAGTCATAATTTTGAATTTTGAAGTGATTTGTTTTTAAAATGAGTTTCAGACACTAACAATATATCAATAAAATTAAGTTTTAGAAATATTTCTATTTCGTTTACATGGTTGGAAAGACCATTAGCATTCCATTCTGCAATTATCATGTTCAATTGCATAATTTAGACATTGATATATACATCATGTTCATTAAAGTGTTTGTTAACTCTATTTGTTTGGCTAGCATAGATTCGATTTTTTCCAACCAATTCGTACCATTTGATGGACCGTTTAAAATACCTGCATATGTTGCATTTCCATATGACTGATTTGGCATACCTGTATATTCATTACAGTTTGAAAATTGTTGCTTTCTTTGACAGTTTGTGACTGAGCTACTCTTGGTATTTCTTTTATTGAGAAGGGTTTGATATATTTCACAACCTTTATAATTTGCAGTATGCGGTTTCAAACAATGTACACAACATGCCGGTGTATCTTTAGTCTTTGTACATTCTGCTGTGGGATGATTCATTCCGCATTTGACACAACTGAATGGTTTCTTGCAGTAGGCTTTTGTCTTTCCAAATAGTTAGCATCGATAGCATTGTGCAAGATCATTGCTACGAAGTAGAGATGTGCGCGTGAGTGATTATTGGCTCACGTTCACGCACGCTCACGAAGGAAAAAAATTGAATCACGCACGAAGCTTCTTTTCATTACTCACGTTCACGCACGCTCACGTGAGTAAAATAAATTTTGCTCACGATCACGCGTGAATCACGTGATTCACGTAAATCACGCAAACAATTTCCACAAAGATATACATTCGATGAGTAACGCCCCGCAAATCCGAAAATTATTTAATTTAATTATTTAAAACACTCTACGTTTGCGATGTTTGATTTAAATTCATATTTTTTAAATAGTATACAATATTAGTGTGGTATACCGTATAGTTTAACGCAAAATAAGTTAGAAATCGGATACTGACATAAAATCCAAGTAAAAAACACAGCATATACCCCGATATCAGTTGTGTGTTTTTTAATTGAATTAACACTAATGGATATTTTCCATATAAATTCAGTGCTTAGTGTTGGTACAGGAAATGCTTACTTAAATAATAGAAAAAAATAGATATTATACCTGCACTGAAGCACTCTGTTTTAGAAATAAATATGTATACGACTTTTTTAATGGAAAATTTCACATTTTTCAACTAAAGTAAATGAAAATAAAAGAATTAATAAATATGTGCGACTCACGAAAAAATCACGTGATTCACGCAGAAATTAGACTCACGCACATTCACGCACGAACATTTTTTCGTGAGTAAAATAAATTTTGCTCACGTTCACGCGTGAATCACTTGATTCACGTGAGTGGCGCCCATCTCTACTACGGAGTGGGGGTTCGATGATAATAATTGCGTTATCAATACTTTTAATGTTGTAAATATCTTTATTGTTGGTGTCGGGATCTAAATCTACGAAGAACATTGATGGTGGTGGCTTTGCAAGAATTACTTTTATTGCCGAAACAATTTGCAAACCACTAGTCCGTTTGTCTGTTTTTAATTAATTGTTGTTGTTATCAATAACAATCAGTATCAATCTGACTTTTTTGTTTTCTTTTTATTAACGAAAAATAACTTTTTGAAGAAGACACACGTCTGTATACAATGACGGCAAAATATGAACACGCAATTAAAGTTGGACAATGAAACTCAGTAGTCGGACAAACTGCAATAACACAACACACATTCATTAATATTTTTGACAGAAATTGCAAAGCACTAAAGTTTTTCCTATTACCCACACTTAAATCGTTTGATGGAATATTAGGCAACGATAGTCTTTAAAACTATCGACAGTTATTTATGGTAATAAATCTATTGTATTGTAATAAATGATAAAATAAAGGTAAAAAACAAGAAATGTCTAGAATCGTGAATACTACAGATATTAGAACAGACCATTTGAACTCTCGGGAATAACATAAACTTGCAAAACACAAATATCTATTTAATGAATCGAACGAAAAACTGACCTATACAAAAGTAGTCGTTGACATTCAGAACATTACCGACTAACCTGTATATTCATACTATCCCTACCCTATGCACTTGAAATGCGAACTGGAAAATCAAATACGGGAATTATTAGAGCGAGGAATCATTCAGTCTTCGTGATTCGCGTACAATTCACCAATCTGAATTATGCCAAAACTCCAAGATAGATATCCCATTCCCAAAATAAATAACAGTCAAATGAAAAAAAAAACGAATTGTTCACTGTCTTAGGCTAGAAGAGCGGATTGCATCAGATACTATTTCAACCATATTTACAACATTGGAGAAGGCGAATATGTTAGATAATTGTGAATTCCTTAAAAAAGGAATAAAATTCTTAGGTATCATAGTGTCATATTCTGGAACTCTCGAACTTCTACAGGCGTTTGATTAAAGTCTTCGAAAAATAGCTAAACTCCTGACGCTTCTTTTATAAGGAGAGGCATGACGAGTGCCCAAACATATTTCTAATAAAATGGCTATAGATCTCTATCAATTAAAAAGAACATTGCCCTCAGAAGACGTAATACTATCATACCCAGAGTTTAATAAAGCATTCGAACTAACAACTGGTTTTATCTAAGATTTTTAATAATGCTGAAAATCTATACGGAAAGCTTTCCTTGAAAACTTCAATTACAAACTTTTCTATAAATCAGGTAATACAATTATAGTCACAGACGCGTTAAAACTCGATCCATATAAATACCATGACCACGACGCAACATAGCTATTAAAGTTCATCTCAAAATTTGATACAGATGCTCCAGGCCGATAGAAATGTACATGAGCCTACACGGCAAAAAAATCGCTCTCAACCCTCGTACATTGGAAGGGAAGGGGACAACGCACACACTACGGAGCGGACATAAAATGTGTGGTCAGTGATGTGCGGCTGTTGTGGATGCTGCTGCGGATGTTATTGTTGTTAGGTAGTTGGGTTGTTTAATTGTTTTGGTCGGCGCGGCGCGGTTATTGTTGTTGGTTGTTTTTCATTTTGTTCTTACGTTCTATTTTGCTGTTTTTGATTTCTGCATTTTGTTTGAATTTTTTCTTTTTTATTTTAACACAAAGCTGAACGGCACACAACACGGATGACAAGAAACACAAGTGCATACGACGACGGACTGACAAACATCCTTGGTTGTACTGTAGGTCTGCCTGAGTGTAAAGGCGTTGTTTTGCAAGATGTTTTGTACTCCCCACTTTCCGGCAATCGAGTTTCACATAATCCCATGAAGAGCAAGTTGTATCTTCGGATTTCGTTGCAGACTTGCGCTAATCGCACCGTATCGAGAAGCGTACGCACACTCCATGTTCCAAATCGTGCCCATTTCTTAAAGCTGAAGGTCGTCATCGGATAGATTATTTGGTTATTATTTGAGGTGGTTTCGTTAATCTGCTTTATTTAAGATGTACAGCTGTTTAGGCTACAGCATCCGATCCTGGTGCGGGACCTGCCAGCTTCTAGTCTCCAGACCGACTATTGCGAGTATGAAAGGCTGCCTCTATTTTGAGGAACAGACACAGAACAGACAGACAGACGTTGCTTGGATTTTGAGTGTGTCTGTTTTGGTCCGCGGGTGGGATTTGAATTCTCACCTACCTTGTATATCTGTAGGACTTCCCTCTATCCGCCACATGCGTGGTGTTAAAGGTCGATTCACACGATTGTACGTGTAAGATGGTTTCAAGAAGAAAAAATCAAATTAAAATCCCTATTACTTGAAGCAGAATCAATAGAAAATACTTTCTGTGTTCATTGTGCTGCTCTCTTGGCGAAAGAGAAAACAGCTGTTCGTGTCATCAAATATAGTTTTTCTTGCAAAATAGTAAAGATATTACATAGTTTAAATTAAAATGAATAAAACTCAAAAAATAAAACATGCCAAGCCGGTTTGTGCTATAAGCAAAAATGTTTTAAAAACTCAACAAATAAAAGACAAAAAAGGAAAATGTGGAGTCGGCAGTGGCTTCTTCTGCGTTATTTTGGAATGGACTTGAAACACACTGCCTTGACGGATCTTAAATTTCCAAAGACCAGTTTGAAAAACTGTTGTGCCTTGTCGGGCAACTCATAATGAAACAGTCGATATCAGGAAGCGCACCGCAAAAATATAATATTATTCAAAGATATAATATTTTTATTTCAGATTACTACGAACTTTGAGGATTTTTGCTACGGGAAATACCTTCCAAGATCTTTCATACGTATTCAAGGTTTCTGTTCCTTCTATATCAAAATTAGTTCCAGAAACACTAATGTTTCTAAAGGTGTGTTTGGTTGATGTGTTTTTAAATATCTGAAAACTTTAAATTTCTAATATGTTTTCTATGAATTACAATATCGTTTGTTTCTTATGATGTCTATAGCGAATTAATAAAGCGGTGGAATGGAAAAGGGTTTCGAAAGCGCTTGAGGAATATTGGAATTTTCATATGTGCCTTTGAGCTATTGGTGAGTACAGCAGATAATACCCACACGAACACAAATTACAATTTATTTTAAAAGTACTCATATACATATATCTAAATTTTTAGGTAACAAAACAATTTTCTATAGGGTAGATCTAGTACATGAGGTCTTTTTAATCGTCTGATTTCATTACTATCATCTAACAGACTAATAGCTAAAGGATTTATATGATAACTTAATCTTTTCAAATAGTTAGTGCAGTATTTATTTATGTCTTCTTTAACTGTTGGGACCAAGATCATTGTGAATGTTTTTATTGTTCATGAACCACTGCGCATTAGTTATTAATCTTAAGTTTTTAGATTGATATGCCTGAAGTTTTTTAATATTGGAATTACTCATTGTCCCCCAAAGTTGGATTCCATAAGACCACACGGACTTTAGTAACGATTTGTACAATATGAGTTTATTTTCCAAACTTAGTTCTGATCTAGGTCCAAGTACCCAATACATTTTATTCGTTTTTAACTTTAGCTGCTTGCACTTAGCTTTCACATGATACATTATCGCTTTTCGGAATGACACATCCACTTAAAGAGACGTCAGGACAATCCCCTCTTTTCATTGTAAATGTAATATGACTCGTCATTTCTGTATTTACTTTGATATTTAATTTGTAAAGCCAATTATTTATTAAATTTAACTGGGTTTGAACAGATGCTGAAGCTTCAATTGCTGACGTGTTAGAACTCAATATTGCAGTATCGTCAGCATATGTTGCTATTGTTATATTTTCGATAGTCGGCATGTCTGATGTACAAAATAGTACACAGAATTGGTCCCAAAACACTCCCTTGTGGAACTCCCGAATGTGCTACATCTGTTAATATGTTAATATTAACATAAAAATATCGCTCTTGTAGACATGATTTCAGTACTAAAGAAAAGGTGTTGGTAGTATTTTCTTTAATTTATACAACAAACCACACCTTGTCAAATACTTGTTTGATGTCTAAGAATACAACCGAGCAGTAGTACTTCCGTTCTAAAGTATTTCTTATTACCTTTACAATTCGATGACATTGTTCAGGTGTGCCATGCCTATGTCTGAATCCAAACTGATATTCTATTATTTTGTTTCTCTAAAATGGGGATTAATCTTTTTTGGAAGAGTCTTTCGAAAATTTTAGAGAATATTGGTAATAGGCTTATAGGCCTATTAGTGAAATGTTCCGGTTTTGTTAGGCTTTGGAATCATGATTATTTTTCCATATTTCCATTGTGATGTGAAATGCATAATCTTTATATTGAGTTGAATAGTGTAGTTAAGAATACAACAGCTTTAAACGGCAATGCCTTTACTATTTTAGAATCAATCTGATCATATCCCGGAGATTTTGAATTATTACATTTTTTAATCTCTGTTAATACTTCTGTAGATGTAATGGATTTAATATGAAGGTCCATTTGACAAGGAGCATCAAGAAATTTCGATATTTGAAGTTTTTCAGCGGCATTATTTAAATCGAATGGAGTGAAAGTTTCTTCCAAGTAATCTTTAAATGTGTGGGCATTTTTCTTGTCTGACCCTTGCCATGCGCCATTTGCATCTTTGATTGGAACATTTCTCTTCGTAGGTCTTTATATACTTCGTAACCTTCCAGAGACTATTACACTATTTAATATTTACATGTAGATTTTTCAAGAATGTTTTCAAAGACTCATTTTTGAGTTCTTTTAATCGATTATTAAGGTGCTTGGTGGCTCTATTTAAATTAGTTTTATCCACAGGGATATCATTGCCATAATTTACACAACCGTCTTTTGATACGTATTAGCTCTCTTATTTCAGCTGAGATTAACACGTTAGCTCCAGTTCGTTGGTGTATTTGAGGTGTAGATAATTAAGCTGCTTCGTGTATGAGATTATTAAATGACTCTACAGCGTTAACCAATTCAATACTGGTTTTAAGTGGTATATTTAAATGTATGTTTTTGTCTATCCAGTATTGGAAAGATTACTATCAGTCTTGTTCGAAAAAAGTTTAAATTTTCCTGAAACCTCTTGAAAAGTGGTGTTAAAGCTCGCTATGATCGGACTGTTTGTCTGAACTTAAATCATCAATGTCTATAATATTCAACGAATTTTGTGGTATGCCACAATAAACCATAAAATCTAATAGATCAGGTATTTTTAGCGGGTCACTCGGCCAGTATGTTGGCTTCCCTGTTGACAAAGTTTTGTAGTGGTTATTTGTAATACATTTATATAATTCCCTCCCTTTTGAATTAGTTAAGCGTGAACTCCACCGCGATTGTTTTACATTAAAATCCCCTCCAACGATAAATCTATTACCAAGTCGTTTAAAGAAATCTTCGTATTGTTCGCATTTTACAGTATGTCGAGGTGGAAAATATACAAATAATAAATATTGCAAGACAAAAACCGTCACAGAATACTTTAACTCCAGCAGCTTGCAAAAACGGCTTTGAGATTTGGTCCAAAGTTTCATATTTAATGGTGTTTCTAATTAGAAGTGCAGCACCAGCGCTCTGTCTCCAGGGTGATTAGCGTTTACTAAGTCATAATTTTGAATTTTGAAGTGATTTGTTTTTAAAATGAGTTTCAGACACTAACAATATATCAATAAAATTAAGTTTTAGAAATATTTCTATTTCGTTTACATGGTTGGAAAGACCATTAGCATTCCATTCTGCAATTATCATGTTCAATTGCATAATTTAGACATTGATATATACATCATGTTCATTAAAGTGTTTGTTAACTCTATTTGTTTGGCTAGCATAGATTCGATTTTTTCCAACCAATTCGTACCATTTGATGGACCGTTTAAAATACCTGCATATGTTGCATTTCCATATGACTGATTTGGCATACCTGTATATTCATTACAGTTTGAAAATTGTTGCTTTCTTTGACAGATTGTGACTGAGCTACTCTTGGTATTTCTTTTATTGAGAAGGGTTTGATATATTTCACAACCTTTATAATTTGCAGTATGCGGTTTCAAACAATGTACACAACATGCCGGTGTATCTTTAGTCTTTGTACATTCTGCTGTGGGATGATTCATTCCGCATTTGACACAACTGAATGGTTTCTTGCAGTAGGCTTTTGTCTTTCCAAATAGTTAGCATCGATAGCATTGTGCAAGATCATTGCTACGGAGTAGAGATGTGCGCGTGAGTGATTATTGGCTCACGTTCACGCACGCTCACGAAGGAAAAAAATTGAATCACGCACGAAGCTTCTTTTCATTACTCACGTTCACGCACGCTCACGTGAGTAAAATAAATTTTGCTCACGATCACGCGTGAATCACGTGATTCATGTAAATCACGCAAACAATTTCCACAAAGATATACATTCGATGAGTAACGCCCCGCAAATCCGAAAATTATTTAATTTAATTATTTAAAACACTCTACGTTTGCGATGTTTGATTTAAATTCATATTTTTTAAATAGTATACAATATTAGTGTGGTATACCGTATAGTTTAACGCAAAATAAGTTAGAAATCGGATACTGACATAAAATCCAAGTAAAAAACACAGCATATACCCGATATCAGTTGTGTGTTTTTTAATTGAATTAACACTAATGGATGTTTTCCATATAAATTCAGTGCTTAGTGTTGGTACAGGAAATGCTTACTTAAATAATAGAAAAAATAGATATTATACCTGCACTGAAGCACTCTGTTTTAGAAATAAATATGTATACGACTTTTTTAATGGAAAATTTCACATTTTTCAACTAAAGTAAATGAAAATAAAAGAATTAATAAATATGTGCGACTCACGAAAAAATCACGTGATTCACGCAGAAATTAGACTCACGCACATTCACGCACGAACATTTTTTCGTGAGTAAAATAAATTTTGCTCACGTTCACGCGTGAATCACTTGATTCACGTGAGTGGCGCCCATCTCTACTACGGAGTGGGGGTTCGATGATAATAATTGCGTTATCAATACTTTTAATGTTGTAAATATCTTTATTGTTGGTGTCGGGATCTAAATCTACGAAGAACATTGATGGTGGTGGCTTTGCAAGAATTACTTTTATTGCCGAAACAATTTGCAAACCACTAGTCCGTTTGTCTGTTTTTAATTAATTGTTGTTGTTATCAATAACAATCAGTATCAATCTGACTTTTTTGTTTTCTTTTTATTAACGAAAAATAACTTTTTGAAGAAGACACACGTCTGTATACAATGACGGCAAAATATGAACACGCAATTAAAGTTGGACAATGAAACTCAGTAGTCGGACAAACTGCAATAACACAACACACATTCATTAATATTTTTGACAGAAATTGCAAAGCACTAAAGTTTTTCCTATTACCCACACTTAAATCGTTTGATGGAATATTAGGCAACGATAGTCTTTAAAACTATCGAGAGTTATTTATGGTAATAAATCTATTGTATTGTAATAAATGATAAAATAAAGGTAAAAAACAAGAAATGTCTAGAATCGTGAATACTACAGATATTAGAACAGACCATTTGAACTCTCGGGAATAACATAAACTTGCAAAACACAAATATCTATTTAATGAATCGAACGAAAAACTGACCTATACAAAAGTTGTCGTTGACATTCAGAACATTACCGACTAACCTGTATATTCATACTATCCCTACCCTACCTTGAAATGCGAATTGGAAAATTATTAGAGCGAGGAATCATTCAGTCTTCGTGATTCGCGTACAATTCACCAATCTGAATTATGCCAAAACTCCAAGATAGATATCCCATTCCCAAAATAAATAACAGTCAAATGAAAAAAATCGAATTGTTCACTGTCTTAGGCTAGAAGAGCGGATTGCATCAGATACTATTTCAACCATATTTGCAACATTGGAGAAGGCGAATATGTTAGATAATTGTGAATTCCTTAAAAAAGGAATAAAATTCTTAGGTATCATAGTGTCATATTCTGGAACTCTCGAACTTCTACAGGCGTTTGATTAAAGTCTTCGAAAAATAGCTAAACCCCTGACGCTTCTTTTATAAGGAGAGGCATGACGAGTGCCCAAACATATTTCTAATAAAATGGCTATAGATCTCTATCAAGAGGGAATATATACATTTAACAAATTAAAAAGAACATTGCCCTCAGAAGACGTAATACTATCATACCCAGAGTTTAATAAAGCATTCGAACTAACAACTGGTTTTATCTAAGATTTTTAATAATGCTGAAAATCTATACGGAAAGCTTTCCTTGAAAACTTCAATTACAAACTTTTCTATAAATCAGGTAATACAATTATAGTCACAGACGCGTTAAAACTCGATCCATATAAATACCATGACCACGACGCAACATAGCTATTAAAGTTCATCTCAAAATTTGATACAGATGCTCCAATTAATGCATTTAAGAATCAAATCTTAATATCCGAAGGAGGTAAACCATCTTATAATTCGTAATTGTCACAACCAACTATTGAACCAAACATTATAACAGAAATACTTACAGATATTAAAAAAATACTGCGTTGTTTGAAAACACAAAATGTCCAAAAGTCCATTTCATAACAATACGACACATTCAACAGTTGTTTGAAAACACTAACTGCCTGGGCCACGATGTCGAACGTTAACGTTCACATGCCTTTCATGCGACAAACAGCTGATTTGGGACCCACTAACAGGCACTAGAACGAAAATCTATGCGAACGAAAACGTAAGCATTTCAGTACAAAATCACTAATTATTTTTTCTGTCATCTGTGCGAATGAAAATGTCAAAAGCACTCACTTGTGTTTTGTCTGTCGTTTTCATAAATAAATAAAAAACACAAAATAAATTTAATTTATATTTTTGTGCCTATCCTCTCTACTTTATCCCCTTCTTCCTCTGAGTACCGGAGAACACATCACGCATTTATACATTCCGTTGCTCCGTTCACTGGGTCTTTCAACCACGTTCCTTGTATTCATAAAGGGATATTTTCATGTAAAATAAGTATTTCCATGTAAAATAAGTGTATTCTTATTGGTTTTTGGTCATCTCATGAATGTTAGAGATGACCAGTAGCTATCCAAAAAATGTGCGAGTTGGAAAAATTTATATTTTTCGACAACACACAAAAACAACTCCAAATATTGATTGTTTACATTATTTTTTTGAATTTTGTTTTCAGTTATTTCAGCTGAGAATAAGTTGTGTTAACTTTTTTATTATAAGTTAGAATTTGGATATTTAACGGGTTTTTCTTGGCATATTTGCAATTATTTGAGGATTTTTATATCTGGCAACATTTTCATTCACTCACAACACGTAAGGCTATGCGAACGAAAAGTCAGAAGATAGTGGGTCGCTTTTTGATGCGAAAGTGAGTGACTGGCTTTCGTTCGCATCGATTTTCTTTCGACATTGTGGATCAGGCAGTAAATGTCCAAAAGTCCATTTCATAACAATTCGATACATTCGATACAGTTGAAGCATTTTTCGGGAAAAGAGTTGATATGGGCCAGCAAATCATAGAACAGAACAGAAATATCACGAAGACTTAAAGAAAATCAGTAGGAGGACATTAATTATAACAATAAAAATAGATCTGAACCAAGACGTTATGAACAAGGACAGGCAATATTAAAAAAAAAAAAACGAAAAAATAACGATTTTGAAAAAAAAAACACTAAAAAACAATCAAATGATTAAAAATAACAATAATGTTTATTAATAATGTTACGTTATTTAAAATAAATGAACTAACGAGAACGACAAATGATATAATTGAAGATATAAAATGTAATGACGCTATTACAGAAAAATTAATAACTAAATTATAAATTAAAATAGAAATAGAAATGCTTAAGCAGGAAATAACACTGTCCAACAAATTAAGACTTTTTGAATATAGAAATTTTGAATTCAGAAATATAGGGTCGCTATTCTGTTCCAAAAATGCTGTTGGACTTTGTAATTAATATTCAGTACGTCATCCATTGGGCAATTAGTTTTTGCAAATTGTATTGTATAATATATTGTCAGAAGAAACAAATATTGTAAAATAAAGTGTAACCAAAAAATCCATACCTTTTGTAAACATAGACAAACATTCGAATTAGCGGAAATAAAAATAGCTTCAGATAGCAATTCGCTTGTTTATATAATGAGTATACCGACACCAGATGATCAGTTTTGTAATAAAACCTATACAAATTTATAAGGTTGTAAAAAAAGTAACATTCAAAAACTTATTAATTAGTAATAAAAAATATTCGGCATGATAAGATATCGTTATAATTATAACAATATCACTATTTGAAACAAAACTAAATTAGAAGAGTTAGAAAATAATAGTTCCTCACAAATTTATTCAACAGTAAGCCATAAAATTGTAGCGTAACGGACAATATACATATTCCAACAATCGAAGAAATATCTCCTGGTACCAATCTTCTAAACCAGTCTAAAGGCGCCGTCTACATAAATGAAGAACCACAAAATTTCGTAGGCATAATTTAACCATCAAAATATTGGAGAAATTGTATGATTTTTTGAGATTACCAATGTTCTACCATTAAAAGAAATATATCACCTAATGCAAAATAAGAAGAAACATTATATCTGCAAATTGTGAAGGAACTTTAAACCAATAACATCGAGACTATAATCTTTTAGGAAACAAACATGTATGGAGTTTACCAGCGGACTTTGGACTTTCCTCACTGGCATTATCACTAAAGATTTAATACTTATAAAATTCGGAATCTGCAGAAAAAAAACAAATTATTTATTAATTCACCTATTACCAATTCATACTCATGTGAGACCCCTATTCATATTTAAATGACAGACAATGAGCAACACGAAATACGAAGTATTTCACAAATTCCATATTTCTGACAGATCGAGGAAGCTCTGTGTTAAGAGGGGAGGTGTACTAAGCACCTCAAATGTATAACTTGTTGTTACCGTACATTGACACGGTTAACCAAATAAAGCATAACTTGTGTTACCGTACATTGACACATGTAACCCATTGCAACAGCTTAGCTTACTCAACATAAATGTAGAATTTAGTTTTAATTCGTTTCTTGAATTCATTTAAAAGTTATATTTTAACTAATAATAACTATTTCAACTAATACAGGCTGATGAAAGCCGCCGAAAAATAATAACTTTCTTCTATTTAATGAATCTGGTTATTTTTTTATTTTGCAGATAGATTTTTAGATTTAAGAAAAATGGATAACTGGGACACTGAAACAAGAATTAAGATTGTCCGCCGCCATCACGCACTGGAGTCCGTAGTTTCGGTTTGGCGGCAATCGTCCGAGCAAATGGACCATAATGAGACTTGTTAACAATTTTGCCAATCATGGGACAGTCAAAAGAAGACCTTACCACTGAAACCCTTCAGTTTGGACAGAGGAAACAATAGCTGCTGTCATACAAAATAATCCAAGAGTTTCGGCAATAAGCTTATCTGCTCCAATGGGTATAAGCAGGCAATCATTGCAGTCAATTATGCACAATGATTTGGACTTATTCCCATATAAAATTCAATTCCTCATATAGCCCGATCTGTTATATAAGCTGATATCCAGAAACTCCACATTCCGTTGGCCCCGAAGGTCGCCTGACCTTACTGCTCATGACTTTCTTCTGGGGTTATTGCAAACAGGAAGTCTACAGAGCAAAACCAACAAATTTGGATGAACTAAAGCAATCCATTCCAGAATCAATTGCGACTATTCCTGTCTCAAATCTCCTAGCAGTAATGAAAAACTTTTTGGTAAGATGCCACATATGCATCAACGAGCAGATGGGCATTTAAAATCCACTATTTTTAAGAGAAAATTATGCTACTCATCGAAACCTACACGATAATGTATCGGATGAACTGAATCGCCTTGATATTTCGTATCGTATTTGGGGTACAGTCAAATATTATGTAACACTGTGCAACATTTTTGAAGTCATTTCAAAATAACCATATACGGACACCGCTACATGATAAAAGACAAAAAAAAAAAGACCCGTGTTTTTTTTCCCCCAAAGTCATGCACTTTTTTTTATGGGCCCCCAGAGATTTGAGGCCTCGGTGTAATTTGTGGAAAAAAGTGATCATATTCTCAGGCTCATATCTTGCAAACCGTTCGGAGCTCTTGTCATAAAGAACAAAAATTGTGAACATATAAAATCAAAAAAACTTCATCTTCAAGGTCAAAATCGCAAAAAACTTAAAAAAAATTCGATTTTTTTAACCTTTTTTCCCCTGTTCAGGTCCATAGGTAGCAAACCGCTGAAAATTCAGGGAAACAATCAACTACAAAAATGTACCTAAGATCTCAATAAACAACTTTCTAGAACATATGAACTTCCTAGGAATTATTCTTAACACCGTTTAGGTAGCGCTTAGGTAGCCGCAAAATTGAAAAATTTCCCAAAAATTTTTTAATTTCATTTGTTTTTTCTTTACTTCAACATTGACATACTATGCTATCTAATACAAAAATAATAAAAAAATATTCGTATTATGTTTATAATGTTGATGGCCCTGGACTTGCATATCGCACTCTCTTAAGTTGTGGATCCAAATCGTCCTCCGAATCGTCCGAATCTGACTCTGATTCAGAACTTATGGTGTGCAGAGGCACGTTGCTTCCAGACTGCCCTCCACCATCAGTTTTTTCTTCTTCATATACTTCATTAACATCATACAGGGTGATCTTGTGACTCCACCAACATACCTGAAATGAATTAGAAAAGAAATCAAAAAAGGAATGCAAAACAATGATCAATAAAATTGATATTACCTCTGCAAGCAATGCGTCGAATTTTTTGCCTTTGTACCGTTTTTCCATGGGCATTGTGGTTTGGTGAAACCGTTCTCCTTGGTGCAAGCACTGGTAGTGTTGCTGTTGCAGTTGCTTTATAGATTTTGTTCTTCTCAGCATGTCGATTTAGACGACATGTATAATTTACGCATGCATAGCAACTGGTTGCATCATGATCACCTGGGTGATTAATCCAGTTTACCGGCTTACAATACTTCATACTAACATTTCCTCCACTCAACCATGCCATGAGATTGTTATAACATTGACGACACACTGTATTAGGTGTGTAATTTTCACCGGTCAAGTCTACTTCGTCGAAAAACAACTTATATGCTATAATGAATTCACTAGTTAAAAGATTCTTTTGCTTTTGAAATCTTTTAGAATTTTGTTTTCTGATTTGATGACCGCAAACGTAGCAAAATAAATCAATTTTTTCACATTGCATATTGAAATTGTTAGTTGCCAATGTTGTGTGTGAATTATGCTGTAGCACTTTTTCTATAACTTTGTCCGCTGAGTTCTCGTTGACGTCGCGCTGTGTACTGCCTCAATGTGAGCGTCGTGTCGCTTTTATATTGTGTGCTGCGGCTACATATGTGTTGTTAATGTTGTTGGTACAAATGGATTGCGACTACTTCGCTGCTTTGAATTGTCATGTGTTTTGTTAGTGCAAATTTTTGGACCGACGACTTTGTTGTTGTTTGTTGAATGGCATCGATGATGTCGTGTGGGTAAGAAATACTGGAATAAACAATTTTTCACTTTTGCGGCTACCTAAGCGCTACCTAAACGGTGTTAAGAATAATTCCTAGGAAGTTCATATGTTCTAGAAAGTTGTTTATTGAAATCTTAAGTACATTTTTGTTGTTGATTGTTTCCTTGAATTTTTAACGGTTTGCTACCTATGGACCTGAACAGGGCAAAAAAGGAAAAAAATCTAATTTTTGGAAAAATTTTCACTTTTGCGGCTACCTAAGCGCTACCTAAACGGTGTTAAGAATAATTCCTAGGAAGTTCATATGTTCTAGAAAGTTGTTTATTGAGATCTTAGGTACATTTTTGTAGTTGATTGTTTCCCTGAATTTTCAACGGTTTGCTACCTATGGACCTGAACAGGGGAAAAAAGGTTAAAAAAAATCGAATTTTTTTAAATTTTTTTGCGATTTTGACCTTGAAGATGAAGTTTTTTTGATTTTATATGTTCCGAACGGTTTGCAAGATATGAGCCTGAGAATATGATCACTTTTATCCAAAAATTACACCGAGGCCTCAAATCTCTGGGGGCCCATAAAAAAGTGCATGACTTTGGGGGGAAAAAACACGGGTCTTTTTTTTTTGGTCTTTTATCATGTAGCGGTGTCCGTATATGGTTATTTTTTTTTCGTGTTGCACTGTGTAATGTAATGTATGACGCTGCTGCTGTTTGTATTGTGCTTTGTTTTAATTATTTGATATACATTTAATGATTATGGAGTCAATATTTGCAGCGGCTTAGTGAAGTTGGTTCCAGTAATGCTACTACTGTATGCACACTCGTAAGAGTCGCTACTTCATGAATTGCTTAGGTCTATGACTTTATTTAGTGCGATATGAAATGGGTCTCTTTTTTAGTGCGATATGAAGTGTGTCGAACCTAGGTTGACTCAAGTGTTACAGAAATATTTATCGGGGTAACTGACACTAGTACTAAAGAATTATTTAATGGGTAACTGGAGGACGGATGAATGTTGATGAGCAAATGTGTGAATAAACTACAATCCGTTATTCGGAAATTATAGATCATACAATATTATGTTATTTTATTTTTGATCTTGAGATATAGGTGCGAGTATCTCTCTAGTTTTTTAATAGATTCCTTTCGTCACGATAACCTATCCAATCTTGGATGTTTTACAAATCAGAAATTTTTCCTTTAATTATGGTTTCTAGAAATATATACCTTTCCTTTCTCTTAATGTATCCAAAATATGAGATTTTTATATGAAACTTTTTTGTGAGTATGAGCAGTCCAGGTTATGTTCAGTATTCGTCGGTATATCCACATTTTTGAGGCCTCTAGATTTTTCATCGTGGTTTTGATGGTCTTCACGCATACGGACCAGACGAATCTTGTTTTTGTTGTTAGGCTTATGTCAATATTGGTGGATACTTTTTATACTCTCCGCCATAGGATGGAGTGTACATTCATTTTGTCATAAAGTATAGTCGATCAAAGCATGTAAGAATTTATTAAATCATTATTAATTCACCTAATTTTACAATTGAAAACAATTTACTTTAAAGCCGCAAAGCAAAAAAATATTAACTGCGGACTGATACAATCATAAATCAGGCAATCACATCTTTCACTAATTTAATGGAATTGAAAATCAAATAATCGTCCCATTTCTCTGTCAAAACAAATTGGCATTCGGCCGAGTTTAACCCTCTAAGACCCAAATCTACAAAACAAGTACAAAATGTTTGCATATTTTTTCTATGGTAATTATGACCCAGAAAATTAAAAAAGTCTTCCAGAATCCATTATCTCATTTCGTCAGTCAGGTGAGGAAAGGTGAATAAGTGGCGCAGGATTTTATACTTATAAAACACAATTTTTTAACTTTTCTCACATTCTATAAAAACATAATAACAATATAATTCCATACCTTTCAAGGAAAAAAATATCCACTATGCTTGAATCATCGTAATATAAATCGGTTTAATATGTCTTGGAAAATATAACTTCGCGACAACGAAGTTTTTATGTTCACTTTTTTGACCTCACTCACCTCATTTTATTGTAGAATTTAAACGAAAACTTGCAGATCATTGTAATATTGTAATATCAATGTTATTAGGTGCGTGCCCGAAGCGACTTTTAATCAAAACAATCTTTACCGTTAGAGTAAACTGGACTTTAGTGATAAATACCTTGAAGCACTTTTAGGTATTAGAGGGTTAAAGACTTTCTCATCTGGGGAATGTCGAATAGGGTAAAAGTTTTCTAATAGAAAATAAATTTGGGACAATGTCCGATTTTGTTGGGAGTTTTACTTTCATATAAAAAATAAATTTTAGCGGTTGAAGCCTAGAAAATGACATTGTATATCAGTGACATGTACAAAACAAAAGAATTGAACTTGTCTCGATGTAACATAGGAATTTTATAAAAAAACTAAATTTTAGAGGTAGAAACTGCACTAAGTGAAGCCTAGAAAATTACATTGTACATCAGTGACATCTATGAGGCAAAAAAACGATACAAAACCGCATTTGTGAGGTCTGCTTGGGAAAATATTTAGTATCGCTTTTGGGAATTTTGTTTGTTGTCTTGCTAATATAATGTTTATTGCATTAAAAATAATAATAAAAACCAGGAAAGCCTGAAAAATGTATATCATCACAGAGACCTATTAGTCTACTACCGGTATTTTCCAAATATTTGAAAAACTTCTTAAAACAAGGTTGTCCCCAATCCTGGAAGCCATCAATACAAATCGACAAAAGCATGGTTCACCGGAGCAGTGCCGTAGAATAGCAAAAACAATTTGAGAAAGTTTGGAAAATTCATCAATATTTCTGGATGTGAAACAAGCTTTTGATAGAGTGTGGCATGAAGACTTATTATTTAAATTGAAACACCTCAAACCAACTCCATATTAAAATCCTATTTGAATAAAATAAGTTTTTATGTAAACGTTAATGGTGAATAATCTAAAATTGGTACGATAAATGCTGGAGTCCCACAAGGAAGTGTTTTGGACCCAATATTATATACTATTTGTACATCTACCATGCCCGTTTCTGAAGAAGTTACTATTGCTACATATGCAGACGATACTGCTATATTAGCCACCAGCAATTCTCACATTGAAGCCTCAAATATTATACAAAGACAACTGCATTTAACAGAGAGATGGTATAATAATTGGAACATTAAATTAAACGCTGAAAAATCACTTTTAGTTTTAGTCTGAGAACAGAGACTGTCCTTCTCCGAAATTAATGGTGTCACAATTCCATCCTCTTATAGCGTGAAGTATCTTGGTCTTCACATTGACAGACGGCTAAATTGGAAGAAGCATATCGAGTAAAAAAGGCAACAGTTAGATATAAAGACTAAGAAGATGTATTGGTTTATAGGACCAAAATCCCAACTAAGTTTTGTTGTAAAGAGTTCTTTGTTGAGACTGAAACTATTGAGTATTTACAGAGAGAATGAAAGCAGTTGTGGTGAATAATATTTACAGTGGTGTATTGTGCGTAGGATGCAACAGAGTTGCATTCTATGATGCACTTGCAGAAAAAGGTTAAAACTTGTAGTTCATTTCTCAACACCTTCCCTGAACGACTAGTTACCTTTTTACATTAATCTTAGTAATTCATTTCAATACTTAAACATAAATTAAAAAATTCATTTCATACTTAGAATTAAATTCAGAATTACATTCCGATTTCCTTTAAATTAACATCAACAACAAAATTCTTAAATAAATAAATCAATTATTATTAAGACCGAATTTATCTGCTAAATAGTTAAGTTTTTGGGGAAACAGACCTTTAGTTAGTGTATCAGCTAACATTTCATTGGTCGATATATAATTCAAAACAATCAACTTACTATTTAACTTTTTGCGGATAAATTTTGCCTTTATATCTACGTGTTTCGTGCGGTAGGTGTAAGAGTTATTCTGCGCCATTTGACTTGCACTCTTGTTGTCACACCACAATGTTATGGATTTACCACCACCAGGAACAAGTTCTTCTTCCAATCGTTGCAGCCAAACAGCTTCTTGAATTGCAGCAACAATCGACATAAACTCTGCTTCGGTTGATGATAATGCTACGGTTTTCTGTTGTTTTGTTGACCATGATACAGCACCAGATTGAAACATGAAAACATAGCCTGTTATTGAACGACGGTTATCTAAATCACCAGCCCAATCAGCATCGCAGAAACCATCGATGTTACCAGTAGTGTCTTTCGTGTATGATAATCCTTTATGCACTGTGCCTTTTAGATATCTCATGATGCGCTTGACGGCCTCCCAATGAGCCTTCCCAGGATTGGTACTAAACCTGCTCAAAACATTTACGGCATAACAAATGTCTGGTCGTGATATTTGCGCGGCAAATAACAGACAGCCAATTGCTTGCATGTATGGCACCTTCGACATATTTCGCCTTTCTTCGTCAGTTTTGGGACACATCTCCGAAGTTATCTTCTGGTTGTAGTCAAACGGTGCAGCTGCCGGATTGCAGTCATTCATACCAAAGCGAACCAATACTTCTTGTATGTATTTCGATTGATCGATGCATATAGAGCCGTCATTACGCCTAATCCTGATGCCTAACACAGATGAAGCCTCTCCCATGTCCTTAATTTTGAATTTATTCGCTAGTTGTTACTTCACGGACATTATAGCTTTGGTGTCGATGGAGAATATCAGGACATCATCGACGTAGATTGTCAGAAATAACATGATACCATCCTTTACGCTGTAGTAAATGCATTGACTTGACTTCTTTGCGGACCAATCTTCAGCAATTCACTATTTAGTGTGTCGTTCCATACAC
The DNA here is from genome assembly GCA_947397865.1 of Polietes domitor. Taxonomy (NCBI): domain Eukaryota; kingdom Metazoa; phylum Arthropoda; class Insecta; order Diptera; family Muscidae; genus Polietes; species Polietes domitor. The sequence goes on from OX377619.1 coordinate 104,857,589, forward strand.
GTCCAGATTGCTTCAAACCATAGATCGACTTCAGTAGTTTGCACACTTTTCCGGAACCATCGTCGAAACCACTAGGCTGTTGCATGTACACTTCTTCCTGCAATGTGCCATTCAGGTATGCACACACAGCATCCATTTGGTGCACTTTCATGTCATGCTTGACCGCCATGGCTAAGAGATATCGGATCGACTCATATCTAACAACAGGCGCGAAAGTTTCGTTGTAGTCAATCCGTTCTTGTTGTGAAAACCCCTTTGCTACGGGTCTGGCTTTTCGACGAAACGGAACACCATTGGCATCGTTCTTAGTTTTGAATACCCACTTGCACTTTATAGCTATATACTTTTCGACGAAACGGAACGCCATTGGCATCGTTCTTAGTTTTGAATACCCACTTGCACTTTATAGCCTTCTTGTCAGGCGGAAGGTGAGTCAACATCCACGTGTTGTTAACTCGTAGTGACTCAAGTTCGCTTTGCATAGCAGGTAACCATTCATCTCTGTCTTCCGATGACATCGCCTCTTCCAAAGTTGATGGATCGTTGGACACATATTCTGCAGCACAAAAATTTTACGTTTTCTCTGAATGGTGAGCTATTCTTTCAGAACGGCGAACTACAGGAGTACTGGAACACGGTAGAAGTTCAGGATCATAAACGTCTGTTGTGGTGTTTTTAAAACTGACGTCAGTCGCAACTTCATACAATTCGGCATCATTAACCACCCCTCCTGAATTGACACTTTCAGGAAAATACAAATTAGCGGTATCATCGATTTTAGCAGTATTATTACCGTTTTCGAAAAACACAACATCGCGACTTACAACAATCTTATTGTTGCGTGGATTCAGCAAACGGTACGCTTTCCTTTCAGTGCTATAACCATCCATAACACACTCGATCGATTTCGCGTCCAACTTGTTTCGCTTTTCCTTCGGCACATGAACAAGAGCTTTGCTACCAAACACGCGTAGGAATTTCAAATTGGGTTTTCTGTTTGAAAATATTTCCTCTGGACACCGTTCACTTTCTCGACAAGGAACACGGTTTGTTAAATATGCAGCGGTTGATGCCGCTTCCGCCCAATAACAATTCGCAAGACCACTGTCTATCAGCATACAACGAACGCGTTCAATGAGAGTCCTATTCATTCGTTCCGCCACGCCATTTTGCTCGGGTGCGTACGGAAACGTTTTCTGATGTATGATGCCAGAGTCCCTTAAAATTTTTTTGAAGCATTCGTTTAATTTATCAAAGTATGTAAGAATTAATGAAATCGAATTATATTCACCTAATTTATCAAAGTATGTAAGAATTAATCAAATCGAATTACATTTACCTAATTTTACAATTTTACAATTGTAAAAGCAAACAAGTAAGGAAAGGCTAAAGTCGGACGGGCCCTACAATATAACACTTTCTCAATTCGGTAAAAAGTGAAAACGGGACTTTTTTGTATGTTTCCTAATCATAGGCTAATATGACCTGACCCAAATTATCAAATCGAGAAGAATATTTGTATCGAGGCTATATCAAAACATGGAATGAAGTGGCCTACTTTCACAATAGGTTCTTCCAGTTCAAGTATTACATGTTATGCTATTTTCACCAGAATGTTCCTAGTTTATATATAAGATGTTTTGCCAAATTTGAAGGCAATCTGATAAAATAAGTGATTTCTACAGCGGAATAAGTCAAATTGGGAGCGAAATTTGTATGGGAGCTATATATAAACCTGAACAGATCTGACCCATTTTCACCATGGGTATTTCTAGTGGAAATATAAGATGTGTTACTAATTTTGAAGAAAATCTATTAAAATATGTGGTATCTAGAGTTAAAAGAGTCAAATCGGGAAGGAAATTCGTATGGGGGTTATATCTAAATCTGAACCGATTTTCTTCAAATTAAATACCGTTCGTCCTTATCACGTAGAACTTCGTTGTGGAAAGTTTCATTTTGTTCAGGCTACTTTGATTAAAAGAATAGATGGACAGGCAGACAGACAGACGGGTATTACTAAATCGATTCAAAAAGTGATTCTAAGTCGATCGGTATAATGAACAATGGGTCTATTTGGCTTCCTTTTGGGTGTTACAAACAAATGAACAAAGACATAATACTCTCGTGGAGTGTATACAAAAATATATAAACTGCGGACTTATCCAATCATAAATCAGTAATCTTTCCCTCAGTCCAGCCCCTCTTTCACCAATGTAACAATAATGGAATGGAATTTATAGTCAAATAATCGTCCCATTTTCTTTGACAATTTATCCGTCAAAACAAATGGGCATTCGGCCGAGTTTAAAGAATTTCTCAATTGGGGAATTTCGAAGTAGGGCTAAGTGGAGTTAAAGTTTTCTAACAGAAACTGAATTTGGGGACTTTTGTTTTTTTTGTTGAGGGCTTTGTTTTCCTGTAAAAATAAATTTTAGTGGTTGAAGAGTAGAAAATGACATTGTATATGAGGCAAAAAAAAATAAACACGATACTAAACCGATTTTGGATGGTCGGTTTGAATTGTCTTGAAGTAATATTTAGTATCGCACTTGGAAATTTTATTTGTTTTCCTATAAAAAATATATTTTTTTGGTAGAAACTGCTCTAGGAGGCAAAAAATACGATACGAAAGCTTATATCAGTGACATCTATGAAGCAAAAAACAAGGTCGGCTTGTGACTTGAATTTGACTCGAGGTAATATTTAGTATCACGTTTGTAAATTTTGTTTGGTGACAGATAGCTTGTTCGATTCCACTCCTGTTTTTCCTATTCCCATTAGTAAATTTGTAATATATGTGCGATGGACATCTCCTATGTCCTTAAATATAACCAGTATTTTATTTTTGTTTTGTCATCATTACCTCAAAATAATCTTAAATTAATTGCTGTCTGGAAGTATATTCAATAATAGAACATATTTCCGGAATTGTAATTGTAGGAACATACATTGCACTGTCGTTTCTTTGGTATCATTTTCATCTAGCTTGGAAAATACTTTCCCCTGAAGTAGTGTATGAAGTGTAAAAACTACAACATTGGATGGTATAATTTTTAGACCTTATCCCGTTTACCCTTATACCCTTCTTATACAGTTTTGCAAATTTTAAAAAAAATTATAAAGCTACATACATGAGTTTGTGAATTTTTATCCCTTGTTGTCCGTTGCCTCTATAAGTACGAAAATCCGTTTTGCTGTACTCGTTACACACTCCGTTATTTTTTTATATATTTCGTTATTAGAGATGCAACAGTTAATTTTTTACCAAATTTATGTGTTTACTCAAAACAAATTACGTAAAGAAATGAGATTCTGTAAAGTTCTGGGGCTATACTATATATTATATTATTATATATTATTTTTATAAATTGAGGGTATAAAACTCCGTAAATGGTATCTTGCATGCCATTTTAATATAATGGTTTGGAAAATCCTTTATCACGCCTACTTATTCCGAATTTCATATTTATCGGCGCATAGTGGATGGGAATCAAAATCCATCGGCCAAAATTCAATAACTTTTGTTCTAGTTCATATTTTTGAGTTCTAAAAAAACCAAAAAACAATATTAAAGAGTGATTTTTCTGAGGTTAGGATTTTCATGCATTAGTATTTGACAGATCACGTGGGATTTCAGACATGGTGTCAAAGAGAAAGATGCTCAGTATGCTTTGACATTTCATCATGAATCGTCTTACAAACGAACAACGCTTGCAAATTATTGAATTTTATTATCAAAATGCGTGCTCTGTTAAGAAAGTTCATTGCGCGCTTCCATTTTATGGTCAGTTTAATCGACCCACTGAAGCGGCTATTCGGGCTATTGTGACTAAATTTCGCACCAAATTTACATTGTTGGACATTAAACCACCAACACGCTTACGTAGAGTGCGAACTGAAGAAAATATCGCAGCTGTATCGGCCAGTGTTAATGATGACCACCAATTTTCGATTCGTCGCCGTTCGCACCAATTGGGTCTCTGTTACTCAAAAACGTGGAAATGCCAAAATTGGACTAAGCGGATGGACCACATAAGACGCAGCCGCGGTCAACATTTAAATGAAATTATCTTCAAAAAGTAAATGTCATGGACCAATCTAACGTTTCAAATAAAGAACCGATGAGATTTTGCAAATTTTATGCGTTTTTTTTTTTTTAAAAGTTATCAAGCTCTTAAAAAATCACCCTTTATAATAATTTTATAATATTTTGAGATATTAACATTAAGTTTGTCTGCTAAATCAGGTATTATTTTGGGTTTTTGGGACATATTTCCGGCAAATGAACTCCGATTTTTTGAATTGAAAATCAAATAATCGTCCCATTTCTCCGTCAAAACAAATTGGCATTCGGCCGAGTTTAACCCTCTAAGACCCAAATCTGCAAAACAAGTACAAAATGTTTGCATATTTTTTCTATGGTAATTATGACCAGAAAATTAAAAAAGTCTTCCAGAATCCATTATCTCATTTCGTTTTGCAGCCAGGCGAGGAAAGGTGAATAAGTGGCGCAGGGTTTTATAGTTATAAAACAAAAATTTTTAACTTTTCTGACATTCTATAAAAACATAATAACAATATAATGCCATACCTTTCAAGGAAAAAATATCCACTATGCTTGAATCATCGTAATATAAATCGGTTTAATATGTCTTGGAAAATATAACTTCGCGACAACGAAGTTTTTATGTTCACTTTTTTGACCTCACTCACATAGTTTTGTTGTAGAATTTAAACGAAAACTTGCAGATCATTGTAATATTCGAGAGAAATGTTATTAGGTGCCTGCCCGAGAGCACCGAATCGACTTTTAATCAAAACAATCTTTACCGTTAGAGTAAACTCGACTTTAGTGATAAATATCTTGAAGCACTTTTAGGTATTAGAGGGTTAAAGACTTTCTCATCTGGGGAATGTCGAATAGGGTAAAAGTTTTCTAATAAAAAATAAATTTGGGACAATGTCCGATTTTGTTGGGAGTTTTACTTTCATATAAAAAATAAATTTTAGCGGTTAAAGCCTAGAAAATGACATTGTATATCAGTGACATGTACAAAACAAAAGAATTGAACTTGCCTCGATGTAACTTAGGAATTTTATAAAAAAACTAAATTTTAGAGGTAGAAACTGCACTAAGTGAAACCTAGAAAATTACATTGTACATCAGTGACATCTATGAGGCAAAAAAAACGATACAAAACCGCATTTGTGAGGTCTGCTTGGGAAAATATTTAGTATCGCTTTTGGGAATTTTGTTTGTTGTCTTGCTAATATAATGTTTATTGCATTAAAAATAATAATAAAAACCAGGAAAGCCTGAAAAATGTATATCATCACAGAGACCTATTAGTCTACTACCGGTATTTTCCAAATATTTGAAAAACTTCTTAAAACAAGGTTGTCCCCAATCCTGGAAGCCATCAATACAAATCGACAAAAGCATGGTTCACCGGAGCAGTGCCATAGAATAGCAAAAACAATTTGAGAAAGTTTGGAAAATTCATCAATATTTCTGGATGTGAAACAAGCTTTTGATAGAGTGTGGCATGAAGGCTTATTATTTAAATTGAAACACCTCTTACCAACTCCATATTAAAATCCTATTTGAATAAAATAAGTTTTTATGTAAACGTTAATGGTGAATAATCTAAAATTGGTCCGATAAATGCTGGAGTCCCACAAGGAAGTGTTTTGGACCCAATATTATATACTATTTGTACATCTGCCATGCCCGTTTCTGAAGAAGTTACTATTGCTACATATGCAGACGATACTGCTATATTAGCCACCAGCAATTCTCACATTGAAGCCTCAAATATTATACAAAGACAACTGCATTTAACAGAGAGATGGTATAATAATTGGAACATTAAATTAAACGCTGAAAAATCACTTTTAGTTTTAGTCTGAGAACAGAGACTGTCCTTCTCCAATTAATGGTGTCACAATTCCATCCTCTTATAGCGTGAAGTATCTTGGTCTTCACATTGACAGACGGCTAAATTGGAAGAAGCATGTCGAGTCAAAAAGGCAACAGTTAGATATAAAGACTAAGAAGATGTATTGGTTTATAGGACCAAAATCCCAACTAAGTTTTGTTGTAAAGAGTTCTTTGTTGAGACTGAAACTATTGAGTATTTACAGAGAGAATGAAAGCAGTTGTGGTGAATAATATTTACAGTGGTGTATTGTGCGTAGGATTGCATTCTATGATGCACTTGCAGAAAAAGGTTAAAACTTGTAGTTCATTTCTCAACACCTTCCCTGAACGACTACTTACCTTTTTACATTAATCTTAGTAATTCATTTCAATACTTAAACATAAATTAAAAAATTCATTTCATACTTAGAATTAAATTCAGAATTACATTCCGATTTCCTTTAAATTAACATCAAAATTCTTGAATAAATAAATCAATTATTATTAAGACCGAATTTATCTGCTTAATAGTTAAGTTTTTGGGGAGTCAGACCTTTAGTTAGTGTATCAGCTAACATTTCATTGGTCGATATATACTTCAAATCAATCAACTTACTATTTAACTTTTTGCGGATAAATTTTGCCTTTATATCTATGTGTTTCGTGTGGTAGGTGTAAGAGTTATTCTGCGCCATTTGACTTGCACTCTTGTTGTCACACCACAATGTTATGGATTTACCACCACCAGGAACAAGTTCTTCTTCCAATCGTTGCAGCCAAACAGCTTCCTGAATTGCAGCAACAATCGACATAAACTCTGCTTCGGTTGATGATAATGCTACGGTTTTCTGTTGTTTTGCTGACCATGATACAGCACCAGATTGAAACATGAAAACATAGCATGTTATTGAACGACGGTTATCTAAATCACCAGCCCAATCAGCATCGCAGAAACCATCGATGTTACCAGTAGTGTCTTTCGTGTATGATAATCCTTTATGCACTGTGCCTTTTAGATATCTCATGATGTGCTTGACGGCCTCCCAATGAGCCTTCCCAGGATTGGTACAATACCTGCTCAAAACATTTACGGCATAACAAATGTCTGGTCGTGATATTTGCGCGGCAAATAACAGACAGCCAATTGCTTGCATGTATGGCACCTTCGACATATTTCGCCTTTCTTCGTCAGTTTTGGGACACATCTCCGAAGTTATCTTCTGGTTGTAGTCAAACGGTGCAGCTGCGGGATTGCAGTCATTCATACCAAAGCGAACCAATACTTCTTGTATGTATTTCGATTGATCGATGCATATAGAGCCGTCATTACGCCTAATCCTGATGCCTAACACAGATGAAGCCTCTCCCATGTCCTTCATTTTGAATTTATTCGCTAGTTGTTTCTTCACGGACATTATAGCTTTGGTGTCGATGGAGAATATCAGGACATCATCGACGTAGATTGTCAGAAATAGCATGATACCATCCTTTACGCTGTAGTAAATGCATTGACTTGACTTCTTTGCAGACCAATCTTCAGCAATTCACTGTTTAGTGTGTCGTTCCATACACGTCCAGATTGCTTCAAACCATAGATCGACTTCAGTAGTTTGCACACTTTTCCGGAACCATCGTCGAAACCACTAGGCTGTTGCATGTACACTTCTTCCTGCAATGTGCCATTCAGGTATGCACACACAGCATCCATTTGGTGCACCTTCATGTCATGCTTGACCGCCATGGCTAAGAGATATCGGATCGACTCATATCTAACAACAGGCGCGAAAGTTTCGTTGTAGTCAATCCGTTCTTGTTGTGAAAACCCCTTTGCTACGGGTCTGGCTTTTCGACGGAACGGAACGCCATTGGCATCGTTCTTAGTTTTGAATACCCACTTGCACTTTATAGCTATATACTTTTCGACGAAACGGAACGCCATTGGCATCGTTCTTAGTTTTGAATACCCACTTGCACTTTATAGCCTTCTTGTCAGGCGGAAGGTGAGTCAACATCCACGTGTTGTTAACTCGTAGTGACTCAAGTTCGCTTTGCATAGCAGGTAACCATTCATCTCTGTCTTCCGATGACATCGCCTCTTCCAAAGTTGATGGATCGTTGGACACATATTCTGCAGCACAAAAATTTTACGTTTTCTCTGAATGGTGAGCTATTCTTTCAGAACGGCGAACTACAGGAGTACTGGAACACGGTAGAAGTTCAGGATCATAAACGTCTGTTGTGGTGTTTTTAAAACTGACGTCAGTCGCAACTTCATACAATTCGGCATCATTAACCACCCCTCCTGAATTGACACTTTCAGGAAAATACAAATTAGCGGTATCATCGATTTTAGCAGTATTATTACCGTTTTCGAAAAACACAACATCGCGACTTACAACAATCTTATTGTTGCGTGGATTCAGCAAACGGTACGCTTTCCTTTCAGTGCTATAACCATCCATAACACACTCGATCGATTTCGCGTCCAACTTGTTTCGCTTTTCCTTCGGCACATGAACAAGAGCTTTGCTACCAAACACGCGTAGGAATTTCAAATTGGGTTTTCTGTTTGAAAATATTTCCTCTGGACACCGTTCACTTTCTCGACAAGGAACACGGTTTGTTAAATATGCAGCGGTTGATGCCGCTTCCGCCCAATAACAATTCGCAAGACCACTGTCTATCAACGTACAACGAACGCGTTCAATGAGAGTCCTATTCATTCGTTCCGCCACGCCATTTTGCTCGGGTGCGTACGGAAACGTTTTCTGATGTATGATGCCAGAGTCCCTTAAAATTTTTTTGAAGCATTCTGTGCCATTGTCAGTTCGTAGGATCTTTATTTTCGAGTTCACTTGATTCTCCACCGTCAGTTTGAAGTCTTTAAACGTTTATAAGACATCAGATTTATTTCTAATGGGATACGCGAAAACTTTCCTCGAATAGTCATCAACGAATGTTACCAAAAACCTCGAATGTTACCAAAAATCAGAAAATGATTTTGTTTTCAACGTGCCTAGCACATCGGAATGTACAATTTCCTGCAGTGAATTCGCGCGTGTTACCTTTTCTCTGTTCGGTCTACGTGTTTGTTTTCCTTTTACGCACACTACGCATTTCTCGTTGTTGTCTTCGCCGAAATCGATGCCGTTACTGCAACTTCTTACTTTACGCAAATTGTTGTTGCATATGTGCCCAAGTCTTCGATGCCATAAATCTAATGTGTTTTGCACAAGAAACGCATTGTTTTTGTTGTACACATGATCGCAATTCAAACGGCACAAGTCATTATGCACACTTGCCGTCGCCATCACATTTTTGTTTTCGTCAAAAATTGTACAGTTGTCACCCTCGAAAACAACCCTTTTTCCAAATTTTGTGATCTGGCGAATAGACAGTAAATTTGCTGCTAAATCTGTAACATACTCGACGTTTTTGACCGTAACTTCTTGCCGTTTTATTGCCCAGCAACAACTCGACGTCGCCCGCACAATTCACTGGAATTTCCTGCTTGTTCGCAACACTAATTTTTTTGTTTGTAACAACACACACATTTTGTAGGTACTTGTTGTTGTTCGTCATGTGGTTACTGGCGCCAGAGTAAACATACCAATCATTCGAAGACAGAACGGTCGCATGCGCATTTGATGTTGTTGCTTTTGCACATGTTTCCACGACGTTATACTCATCCTCACTCTAATCGCTCTGTGAGGATTCTTGTCTTCGTTGTTGTTTTTGCCCAATAAAACCACCACCATTTATTGCAAACAAGACATCACTTCTGCTGTGTTTTTTGTTGTTGTTTGGCGAATTCTTATTGCTGGTATTCCTATTTGGGCAATTCCTAGCTTTGCATACGTGACACTTGAAGTTGTTCGGTTTCTTCTTCGAATTATGCGAGTACAAAGCTGAATTTTCTGTCTTCACATTTGCGTCGAATTTTACATCTTGTAAAAGTAAATTTTTGACCATATCGACTTACAATTTCTGCTTGGAGTTTTCTACTGCCAACACATGTAACCTGAACTCATTTGGAAGTCCAGCCAGCATCAACGAAGCAGCCAACTCGTCGTCGATATTCAACCCAGCACTGCGCACTTTGATGGAAATCATGATCAGCTCATTTACATATTCCTCTACTGAATTGCTCTTCTCGAGCTTCATATTCACTAGTTGCTTTAGGAGTTCTACTTTTCTAGTTAAGCCAGAATCCTCGAAAGCAATTACTAATGCATTACATGCCCCTTTTGCAGTAATTTCACTGGCAATGTGTCCGAAATTACAGGGATCGATCATCAGAGTAATCTCCGCCAGCGCACGTTCATTTTGGTCGTTGTCCTTATCGCTCGTAACTCCAGTTTCAATTACTTTCCAGCAACCCTTAATTACAAGACTTGATTTCGCTTGCCTTTTCCATATATCGAAATTTTCACGGCAGCGTAATCTTCCAAAAGGAAACGATAAACCAGAACCACTTAAACTTGCCATTTTTTCTTGTGTTCACTTTTTATTTTTTTACTTAACACTGCAAGTGCGTGCGTGACAAACAGCCCATAACCTATTGTAAAGAGTTCTTTATTGAGACTGAAACTATTGAGTATTTATAGAGAGAATGAAAGCAGTTGTGGCGAATAATATTTACAGTGGTGTATTGTGCGTAGGATGCAACAGAGTTGCATTCTATGATGCACTTGCAGAAAAAGGTTAAAACTTGTAGTTCATTTCTCAACAAGTTTATATAACAAAGTGATTCTCTATAAAACAGTTTGGGCATATGGGACGCAAGCATTTCGAACGTTGAAATATTACAAAAGTATCAGTCAAAGACTCTAAGATTGATCACTGATACTCCTCGGTTTGTTAAAAATAACACCTAGGTATCCCGATAATTATAGATGAAATAAAACGTTTTAGCAATAATTAATTAACTAGATTAAGCGCTCATCCTAATACTTTAGCTATAAATTTATTAGATGATAGTGAAGAAGTTAGAAGACTGAAAAGACATATTTTAGATTTATCTTTCACTTAGAACTATAACGTATTTTATTTTAAAATCGTATGTACACTAAAAAGTCCGAGGAGAAGTCCTAAATAAAATATGTAAAAATTTGTTAAGTTTATCGGAATTTAACAATTCAATTATTTTTAATTTGCTACTAGATTTGCTTAATGTTTCTTGTAAATAGATTGCAAATAAAGAATTATATAAAAAATAAGTATATGATCTTTAATATATTAGCAAGGCCCTTGGTTTCAATTTTTTTTGTGATTTTATTTGGCGCATAACAAATTTAAATTTTTTATATTAATAATTCGAGTCAATATTTATATACGTTCATAACCACGTTGTTTATATGATATTGATATTTGTTCCTTTTCTTTACATATAAAATAAATTTCTTCAACATAAAAGTTTTTTTATAAAAATAAAAAACAGTTTTTTAATTATAATTGACTATAAAAATAGCAGGGATTCTCCAAATTCTAATAGGAAACAACATACTATTGAATTGAAATGATATTTCATTTGGAATCATTGGTATACATTGTTTTGTATATTCTCATTAGAATTTGCCATTAAATACTTTTACTGCGATTACAATTTTGTGATAGTCTATCTTGTACCAATCAAAATCAATCGATCAAAGTATGTAAGAATTAATGAAATCGAATTACATTCACCTAATTTAACAATTGTAAAAGCAAACAAGTAAGGAAAGGCTAAAGTCGGACGGGCCCTACAATATAACACTTTCTCAATTCGGTAAAAAGTGAAAACGGGACGTTTTTTTGTATGTTTCCTAATCATAGGCTAATATGACCTGACCCAAATTATCAAATCGAGAAAAAAATTTGTATCGAGGCTATATCAAAACATGGAATGAAGTGACCTACTTTCACAATAGGTTCTTCCAGTTCAAGTATTACATGTTATGCTATTTTCACCAGAATGTTCCTAGTTTATATATAAGATGTTTTGCCAAATTTGAAGGCAATCTGATAAAATAAGTGATTTCTAGAGCGGAATAAGTCAAATTGGGAGCGAAATTTGTATGGGAGCTATATATAAACCTGAACAGATCTGACCCATTTTCACCATGGGTATTTCTAGAGGAAATATAAGATGTGTTACCAATTTTGAAGAAAATCTATTAAAATTGTGGTATCTAGAGTTAAAAGAGTCAAATCGGGAAGGAAATTCGTATGGGGGTTATATCTAAATCTGCACCGATTTTCTTCAAATTAAATACCGTTCGTCCTTATCACGTAGAACTTCGTTGTGGAAAGTTTCATTTTTTTCAGGCTACTTTGATTAAAAGAATAGATGGACAGGCAGACAGACAGACGGGCATTACTAAATCGATTCAAAAAGTGATTATAAGTCGATCGGTATAATGAACAATGGGTCTATCTGGCTTCCTTTTGGGTGTTACAAACAAATGAACAAAGACATAATACTCTCGTGGAGTGTAGACAAAACAAAATATAAACTGCGGACTTATCCAATCATAAATCAGCCAATCCCCTCTTTCACCAATGTAACAATAACGGAATGGAATTTATAGTCAAATAATCGTCCCATTTTCTTTGACAATTTATCCGTCAAAACAAATGGGCATTCGGCCGAGTTTAAAGACTTTCTCAATTGGGGAATTTCGAAGTAGGGCTAAGTGGAGTTAAAGTTTTCTAACAGAAACTGAATTTGGGGACTTTTGTTTTTGTGTTGAGGATTTTGTTTTCCTATAAAAATAAATTTTAGTTGTTGAAGAGTAGAAAATGACATTGTATATCAGTGGCACCTATGAGGCAAAAAATAAACACGATACTAAACCGATTTTGGATGGTCGGTTTGAATTGTCTTGAAGTAATATTTAGTATCGCACTTGGAAATTTTATTTGTTTTCCTATAAAAAAATATTTTTTTGGTAGAAACTGCTCTCGGAGGGAAAAAAACGATATGAAAGCTTATATCAGTGACATCTATGAGGCAAAAAACACGATCGGCTTGTGGCTTGAATTTGACTCGAGGTAATATTTAGTATCACGTTTGTAAATTTTGTTTGGTGACAGATAGCTTGTTCGATTCCACTCCTGTTTTTTCTATTCCCATTAGTAAATTTGTAATATATGTGCGATTGACATCTCCTATGTCCTTAAATATAACCAGTATTTCATTTTTGTTTTGTCATCATTACCTCAAAATAATCTTAAATTAATTGCTGTCTGGAAGTATATTCAATAATAGAACATATTTCCAGAATTGTAGGAACATACATTGCACTGTCTTTTCTTTGGTATCATTTTCATCTAGCTTGGAAAATACTTTCCCCTAAAGTAGTGTATTAAGTGTAAAAACTACAACATTGGATGGTATCATTTTTAGACCTTATCCCGTTTACCCTTCTTAAACAATTTTGCAAATTTTTGTGAATTTTTATCCCTTGTTGTCCGTTACCTCTATAAGTACGAAAATCCTCTTTGCTATACTCGTTACACACTCCGAATTTCGTTATTAGAGTTGCAATAGTTAATTTTATACCAAATTTATGTGTTTACTCATTAATACCCAAAAACCATTTATTTTGTGCCTGCTGAATTATTCTGTAAATCTCTGGGGCTATACTATATATTATATTATAATATATTATTTTTATAAATTAAGGGTATAAACTCTGTAAATGGTATCTTGCATGCCATTTTAATACAATGGTTTGGAAAATCATTTATCACGCCTACTTATTCCAAATTTCATATTTAACGGCACATAGTGGTTGAGAATCAAAATCCATAGGCCAAACAAGACCTATGTGGGGAATTAAAAGCGATAGGGTGTGATACCGATGGAAATGTACATGAGCGTACACGGTAAAAAAATCGCTCTCAGCCCTCGTACATTGGAAATTGTATTTTAAACTCGCCCACCATTAGAACAGACAAAAGAGAAAAACAAAACAAAGTCAGTATGTAGCTGACAAACACCCCTAACTACCGTTGCTGTACTCACCCAATGCTCAGTGTTATGCCTTAAGCATTGGGCGAACAACGACAAGAAGAAAAGAATGCCAACTAGGCTACACGAATGGGATTAGGGAAGGAGGACAACGCACACTCCACGGAGAGGACATCAAAAGTTTGGTCAGTAATGCGCGGTTGCTGAGAAGTTGTTATTGCTGTTATTGTTTGGTTAATGGTTTATTTTTGTTCAGTACGCGGCGAGGTATATGTTTGTTAGGCTTATTATAGTTGCTTGTTTTTTATTTTCTTAGGTTTGTTTCTTGATTGGTTCTTGGGTTAGTTTATTGTTGTGATATATTGGTGGTGTGTTTTATTGTGAGAGTTAGTTGTTTTTGTTGTTGTGATGTGTTATTGATGTGAACAGTTGTTTTCTTATTGGTGTCAAATTTGTCGTTTTTATGAAGTATATAATTGTAATTATTTTGGTAGTTTATTAGTTTTCTTATTGCATGACACTGAATTTATTAAATATTGTAGTGAAAACATTAATATAAAACTGGACGTGAAGACAACAGAATGTGGACAGAGTTTACAGAACATGCGAACCGGACGACGGACAAAACACTGCACATAGTTTGAATGTAGGTGTTACGACGCCTGATTGCCTGCGGATGTCTGCTACTAGTAAGTGACCATCACGCCCCCGATGTACCGTTTCGATGCGACCCATTCTCCATTCATTTGGTGGCAGCAATTCGTCTTTTATGATAACATATTCGCCAATTTGTAAGTCCTGCATCGGAACTTCCCATTTGCGTCTTTTATGCAACTCTTGTAAGTATACCGTTTTCCACCTTTTGCTGATGTTGTGGTGCAACAATTTAAACTTTTCCCAACGATTGAAAATTGATAGATTATCCGCAGGTATATCAGACAGACGGGCATTACTAAATCGATTCAAAAAGTGATTCTAAGTCGATCGGTATAATGAACAATGGGAAGCGAGATATCCAAAAGACATAATACTCTCTGGTGTGTATAAAAAATATATATAAACTACGGACTTATCCAATCATAAATCAGTCAATCACCTCTTTCACCAATGTAAAAATAATGGAATGGAATTTATAGTCAAATAATCGTCCCAGTTTCTTTGACAATTTATCCGTCAAAACAAATTGGCATTCGGCCGAGTTTAAAGACATTCTCATTTGGGGTATATCGAAGCAGCGCTAAGTAGAGTAAACGTTTTCTAACAGAAAATGAATTGTGTCTCTTGCCGTGAGCGGACGTGTTCTCTTTGGCTCTCGTAAAAAGATCAAAATAATCGAATATTATTATCAATTATAATAAAATTGTTGTGTACCCGATCTAATTTGATTGTTGTGTACAAACAAAAAATCAAAAGAATAAAATACAAAAAAATAAACAATCAAGGCAGTGTTGTGCGTGTTGTTGTTGTGCGAATCGAAAAACAGCCAACAACAAAACCTCAGTGTGTGTATGAGCTCAACAAACTCAAGTGAGGAACGGCGGCTAAGCCTAAACGGGAGGAATGCATACATTCATCTGACAACAGATGAGAGTGTGAAAAATAACAAAAAAGAACGTGATGACAGTTTGTATTTAACCGCGAAACCCCTTGACCGAGCGCGCTCTTATTCTCCACAATTGTCTGACCAAATGTCAGAGAAAAGAAACGAAATTACGAAAAGAAATACAGGCTTAAATATCGAAATGTCTAAAAGTATGCTTTTAAATAAGTGTAGTAATGTGGATACAAAGAAAGAAAAGAGTGCTGATATAAATGTGTCAAAGGGCGCGATCCCCAAAATAAATCTGACAGCCGGAAATGTCGATAATAAAATCCAAACGGGTATAGATAGATACGTACTCGTCAATAAACGTAAGTCCAGCCCTAGGTCCTCACGACAAGAACCATCCTCAAAAATGCATAAAGGATACATTCCGGTAAGTCAAAACCGTTTCTCACTTCTCAGCACTGAGGACGCCACTGACCAAGGAAATGAAATTGTTAAGGAATTCAAACCTCCTCCAATATACTTACGAGAGCAGACATCGAATGAGCTCGTTAATAAGCTTTCCCAGCTAGTAGGAAAAAATATTTTCATGTAACTACTATACGAAGGGGAAATGTCCAAGAGACGAAAGTACAAACGTACTCTGAGTCCGTCTACAGGAAAATGGTCGACCTATTCGACAAAGAAAAGAAAAATTATTACACTTATCAACTTAAAAGCTCTAAGGGGTTAGTTGTAATAATAAAGGGAATTGATAGTTCTGTATTACCAGAAGAAATAAGAAAAGAACTCGAAGAAGAAGGATATGAAGTAAAGTCGGTTATAAATATCCTTAACAAAAATAAAATGCCACAGCCCATGTTTAAAGTGGAATTAACATTTGAGTCGTCAAGAATAAAAAAGAAGGGTGCGACTCACCCAATATATGATCTGCGGTATCTGTGCAGTCGTAGAATAAGAGTAGAGGAACCGCTAAAGCGCAGGGATCCTCCTCAATGTACCAATTGCCAGGAATTCGGACACACCAAGACCTACTGTAAGTTGCCTTCAGTGTGCGTCAGGTGTAGCGATGTGCATAAATCTTTGGAATGTCCACATTCCAAAGAAGACTCTAGTGCAAAAAAATGTAGTAACTGTGGTGAAAATCACACGGCAAATTATAGAGGCTGCCCTGTGTACATCCACATGAGAAAAGCCACCAACGCAACTAGACCAAAGCCTGTGTACTTACAGTACCAGCCTGCACCCTACCCGAACCTGAAGACCATAGCCCCTATGGTAAATGCTAGCTCTAGCAACAAGACTCTGTCCCGAGTCCCATCTAACACAAATCCTACTAATTTATCATACGCCCGTACGCTAAAAGAAGGTACTTCCGTAAGTCAAAAATACTGAATCAAAAATAAATCCATTGCGAATTTGTTTTTGGAACGCAAACGGCCTAAGCCAGCACAAACATGAAGTAGATAATTTTCTTCGACACCAAAAAATCGACATACTTCTTGTCTCAGAGACACATTTTACTATAAGGAACTGTTTTAGAATAAACGGATATTGTACTTACGACACAAAACACCCGAGCGGTAAAGCCTGTGGTGGCACAGCTGTTATTGTGCACAATAGGGTAAGGCATTGTCCAATACAGGAATATAGAACAGAGCACATACAGGCTACGTCAATCAACCTCACAAATATGAACATTGTGATATCAGCAATTTATTGCCCTCCGAGATATAATATAAACAGTGCTCAATTTGTAGACTTCTTCTCTACACTAGGGTCGAAATTTATAGCAGCTGGTGACTATAACGCCAAACATACCTATTGGGGTTCACGAATTACCCTTCCAAGAGGTAGGCAATTATTAAGTGCGATGTCACGCGCTAAACTAGACGTTATTTCTAGCGGCCAGCCGACATACTGGCCCTCAGACTTAAGCAAAATACCTGATTTAATCGACTTCGCTATAGTCAAGAATATAAGACGTGATCAAAGTTCCATATATACTTCATTCGATCTTTCTTCTGATCATCCCCTTCAATTATGACATTGTTCAATATCAAGTCAGAAAATGAGAACGAAGTCCATAACTTTCCTAACAGACGCACGAACTGGATGAAATAAAAAAAGTATGTTAGTACACATATGCCTCAGGACATTTGTTTAAAATCTGAGGATGAAATAGAACATGCCGTTAACCTCTTTACTGATATTGTGAACAATGCAGCTAAGGTGGCAACACCGAAAGACATTAATGGAGGTGGCAACCCTGCAAACTGCCCAAGGGATATTGAAGCCCTTATTAGAGAGATAAGAAAGCTTAGAAGGGAATGGCAGAGATATCGCTCCCCAACTCTGAAGTGTCGACTCAAGCATTGCCAGAAAAGATTAACGTTTGCCCTTAAGGCAAAGGAGGAATCTGCCCTCAAAATCTACCTGCAGAATTTAGATCCAACAGAGAGAAGTGATTTTAGCCTCTGGAAGGCCACAAAAGATATGCCCTATTGCGCATGAATCCCCGCTACGCCTTCAGAATGGCAGTTGGGCAAAAAGCACTGAAGAGAAGGTCAATGCATTTGCCAACCACTTGGAAGAGGTATTTACACCAAATAGTGGACGATCTTCTGTCAATCCGCCCGAGATAGACGAAATGGTCCCTCACCCACTGCGTCTCAGGTTTAAAATCATAGAAGAATCTATTAAAGACCTTGAAACTAAAAAATCCCCTGGTAAGGATGGAATTACAGCGAGAATGATTAAAGAGCTTCCTCATTCAGCAATGAAAACTATTCTATTTATCTTTAATAGTATTTTGCGTACGGGCTACTTTCCAACATCTTGGAAGAGGTCTGAGATAGTAATGATTCCAAAGCCCGGAAAGGACTTAACTCAGGTTAAGTCATACCGTCCGATAAGTCTACTGTCGATATTGTCAAAAATGTTTGAGAAAATTCTATTGATGAAGATTACACCATACATAGAAAATAGCGGAATTATACCCGATCACCAATTCGGGTTTCGTAAAAGCCACAGTACCATAGAGCAAGTACACCGTATTGTTACTGTTATTAGAAGGGCGTTTGAGAACAAGCAGTATTGTTCCGCCCTCTTCATAGACATTTCCCAGGCGTTTGACAAAGTTTGGCATGATGGACTTGTGCATAAAATAACTCGTTTGCTGCCAAATAAATAGATCGTTTGAAGTAAGATTGAAAGGCAAATTTTCTAGCCCTAAGAAAATAACTGCAGGCGTCCCTCAAGGTAGTATTCTGGGACCCATCTTGTATATCTTATATACGGCAGATATGCCGACGAGTTCTCTTACACATACTTCCACGTTTGCAGATGACACTGCTTTCGTTAGTGTCCACAAAGACTCAACAATTGCGTCTTATCAATTGCAGTCACACGTCCGTGTGCTTCAAACGTGGTTAGTGAAATGGAGGGTAATGGTAAATGCAACAAAGTGCACACATGTCACGTTTTCCTTAGAAAAGAGACACTTGTCCACCAATTGATATATTTAATAACAGTATACCTCAAAAGGCAAACGTAAAGTACCTTGGAATTCATTTGGACCGCCGTCTTACATGGGCATACCATATTGATTCCAAAGTAACCCAGATAAAGCTGAAATTGCTACAGCTACAATGGCTTATTGGACCACGGTCTGCTCTAGACCTTGAATATAAAGTCCTTATTTAAAAATGCATTATAAAACCCATATGGACATATGGTATCCAGCTTTGGGGTTCAGCGTGTGCATCTAATGTCAATAAGCTACAGAGAAGCCAGTCAAAAATTCTACGATTGATTACGAACGCCCCTTGGTACATCAGAAATGGAAACATTCATAAGGACCTTAACATCCCAATGATCAAAGAAGAAGTCAAGAGATACTGCCGGAGCTACGTTTCTAAGCTACACATCCATCCAAATACACTCGCTCGAGAGCTGCTAAATTATGAAGGACACAGCCGTCTCAGGAGAAGAAATACCCTAGATCTAGTTTAGAATTTTGAATTGTCACAATGCTAATGTAATATTTTGATAAAACTTTTATTACATACTTTTGCAAACTCTTGCTGGTTATATACTGTAAATAACCTTTAGAATAAGAATCCTAGGTTAAGATTTGAATACTTATTGTTATTTTCACAAGTTATGAAAGATACAATAAATAACAAAAAACGTAAAAAAAAAGAAAATGAATTTGGGGACTTTTGTTTTTTGTTGGGGACTTTGTTTTCCTATAAAACTAAATTTTAGTGGTTGAAGAGTAGAAAATGACATTGTATATCAGTGACACCTATGAGGCAAACAAAAAAAAATAAACACGATACTAAACCGATTTTGGACGATCGGTTTGGGGCTTGGGAAAAAATAATTGAATTGTTTCGAGGTAATATTTAGTATCGCACTTAGAAATCCTATAAAAAAATAAAATAATTTTTTTAAAATAGTATCACATTTGTAAATTTTGTTTGGTGACAGATAGCTTGTTCGATTCCACTCCTGTTTTCCCTGTTTTTATTTTTGTTTTGTCATCATTACCTCAAAATAATCTTAATTGCACTGTCGTTTCTTTGGTACCATTTTCATCTTGTTTGTAAAATACTTTCCCCTAAAGTAGTGTATTAAGTGTAAAAACTACAACATAAGGTATAATTTTTACACCTTATCCCGTTTACCCTTCTTATACAATTTTGCAAATTTAAAAAAAAATTATAATGCTACATACATGAGTTTGTGAATTTTTATCCCTTGTTGTCCGTTGCCTCTATAAGTACGAAAATCCCCTGTGCAATACTCGTTACACACTCCGAATTTCGTTATTAGAGATGCAATAGTTAATTTTATACCAAATTTATGTGCTTACTCATTAATACCCCAAAAATCATTTATTTTGTGCCTGCTGAATTAGTGCTCTCATTAGATTTCTTAAAACAGTAACAATTTTTGTGTGATTCTGGGGCTATACTATATATTATTATATATTATTTTTATAAATTGAGGGTATAAACTCCGTAAATGGTATCTTGCATGCCATTTTAATATAATGGTTTGGAAAATCATTTATCACGCCTACTTATTCCGAATTTCATACTTAACGGCGCTTAGTGGTTGAGAATCAAAATCCATAGGCCAAAATCCAATAATTTTTTTATAGTTGATATTTTTGAGTTCTGTAAAAAACCAAAAAACAAGGACCCAAAGATTATTTTGACATATTAACATTAAATTCGATTTGTCTGCTAAATCAGGTATTATTTAGTTTGCATATTTCCGGCAAAAGAACTCTGATTTTTATAAAATTTAGCATAAGGATGAAGGAAATTTCTCATCTTTTAATCTGCGTACCTACTATTCAGAAGTTAATGAGACGAAAATAACTAAATTGAGTTTTGGAACTAGAAAAATCTGACTTTTTGCACTAAATGTGTGCTATCTTCCAAGAGCAAAAGTCACACCTTTCCAAATATGTATATATTTCTTTAAAGGCTTTTGAAGGAAAAAAAGTTGTGTAGATCCAATGTAAGACATTTGTTCAAAAACGATATTTTTACAATATTCATTACAACCAAACTATATTAGGCACAAGCATAGTTTTGGCGTCATAATAAAGATAAGAAACCACAATTTCTAATAAAAAATTTGAGTGCAAAATCTCTAAAAATGTGTGAGAAACAGTTCGACAAAATAAAAAAAGAAATTAAGTTTTTTCCAATTTCCAAAATCTGAAAAAAGGTGAAAATATGTAATACATAAAAATTCAAATTTTTCCTTCGCATTATGAACTAATACGTAAAAATATGTTAAAAACGTAAAGACAAAAAAATAAAAGTTCTAATATTCTTTAAAATCGAAAAATATGAAAATTAGTAAACCCCATTTTAATGTTAATATCTCAAAATAATCTTTGGGTCTGGTTTTTTTTACAGAACTCAAATATGTTGAATTTTGGCTGATGGATTTTGATTCTGAACCACTGTGCGGCGCAATAAGTAGACATAAATTTTAGTACAAATTTTGAAAACTGAATTGTTGGTGCGAGTTTACGCTAAAGATGAACACAACCATTTCAAGGCGATGTTATCCTTTTTGTCCCATTTAAATAACTCGTCTGAAATGGTAATTTTGCAATAAAATCATGAAAATACAAAATTACATAAAAAATCGTGGACACTTTCTTGAATTTCGGACAAAGGTTATGAAAAATACAAACAAACTAAACGAATTGTGCCAATTTCAAGATTGTGTAGTGCTAATTTCGCTAATGGATACCAAATTGTTCGGAAAATTTTTATTTTTATTAACCGATACCACTTCTTGACATTCGATTAGAGCTATTTCTTATGAACTTTTAATTGTGTATTGCAATAAAAGTTTGGAAATTTAATAACAAAATCGTTTAGTAATTTTAAAAAAGTGTAGGTAAGAATCACTTTGATATCATACTGAAATCTAAAATATTCTTAATAAAAGCAAATAATTTGCTTGATGCTTGTATAGTGCTAAGATGTAACATTTGCGATTGGACATTTTTATCGAGCTGTATCTAAATCTGAATCCATGTGTCCTATTTTCATCACAGATGCAACAACAACGTTTTCTGTTACTTCCAATGTTTTCGGAGTTTTCAATTATAATACAAATCCATTGCGACAAACGAAGAAAACTGTTTAATATACATAAACTCATTTCTCTTTTTTCATTTACAACAACTGGTGACATGTTTTACCGCAAACAAACTAATTTTTCCCACAAAAGAAACTCAAAAACTATGTTCACGTGTTTAAAATTTCGTTTCTACGCAATGCATTTTTCTCTGCGTGTAGGTCTCTATTTTAAAATCTTCTTTAAAGTTGCGAAACAATAAGAAATGAGTTTTAACTTACCACAATTTTTGTTATATTTATCACTTATGTCAAATATTTTTCAGATTTAGTATTTTTTTGTACATATGTAACAAGTATTATTCAAAACAGAAACAACAAATTCAGTAACTAAGATCTACGTAGGAAAACGAAACTCCAAAATATCAATTATTTGGATTTTTGGAATTAAAATTTCTAGCTGTTTCTTCTTGCATTTCATCGAAAACAAAAAACTGTATTTGTTATTCGAATTTATACATATTTAAGATTATAAAAATAAAGAAACATTTCCAAATAATTTTTATTTAATCGGAATATGCGTATAAACTAAAAACCCAAAACTCTTTAGACATCCTATTTAGACCCATACTTTGTCAAAAAGCATATCCAATTTTCTGTATTTATCATAGAAAAAATGCAGGGCCTGAAGGGTTAAGCGCCGAGGAATTCAATCTTTTTTTTTGTAATATTTCTTCAAAATATATATCGAGGGTTTATATTCAAAAGTGGATATGAACCATTTTCTCGAAAATGAGTTTTTGATGCCAAACTATTCTCAGATTTGGATGTCATCTGTCATATAAATTTAGAAAAGATTTTTTTCTAAAGCCATTTTTTAATTTTCTGATTTGGCTATCCCCTTGCTCGTTAGTTTGTGACTGCATAAGTGGCTATGAACATAAAAATAATAGAAATAAAATAGTTCAACAATGGAGCAGCATAAACCGAAGGTTATAATTCGCTACAACGATTTTGTTTAAAACATTTTTCAAGATTTAGGGCATGTCGTACTATTCCATCATTTCGCGTTAATAGCATTTTGATTCCCCAGTCATCAGGCTAAAATAGGAAAAATGGTGGTTATATTGAAAATACCAAAATATTTCTTTGGCATGTGATGCTGACTTCATGGGGAATATTTGTGTATGAAAAGTTTCAGAATTATGAACGAAGAAAGTTAAATTATAAGGAATTGCAACGGCGAATTTTGGAGTTTTCATCAATTGCAGCGATTTTTGCGACTGGCTACATATATGTTACAAGCTACCAATCTGACGGATGAAGCTGGAATCTTTAATTAATTCGCTGTGTACATCACTGAAAATGCGTTTTCTATACGAGATTGCTAAGATTTCATGGAAAAAGTTATGGAGTTTACAATAAATCTTATTGCTATGAATCTATGGCTATGAACCATGAAACCGCGAGTAATAGGAAATTTCGAAAACTTTTTAATCGTAGCAATTAGTATTCCTTTTTAGATTAAACTGTAGAAGAACGATTAATAATTTCTCTTCAAATTAAGAAGAAAATCAGATTTTTCGCTCTCCTGAAACGTTATATTTTTGTTCATAGCCACTTATGAATATAAGCCCTCGATATGTATGTATGTAATTTCAAGCAAATATTTAAACAAAAGTTCTACACTTTGAGAACAAGTGTGTTAATAAAAGCACAGATTGTCTGCTGCATATCTGCAGACACTTTTCTGCTATTACAGCTGTTTTTTTTTTTTGGTATAACAGCAGTTTTCTGCAATCTTACATCACCATTCACACTGCTAAAGAGATTGCAGTCTGCTAAAATTGTCTGTTGTTAATTAAAATATAAAAATAGATAAGCGTTCATAAGCGAGTTTAGCTCGAATTTTCTTTTATTTTAGCGTGGTTTTCTTATTGGTTTTCAAGGTTTTAAGTGAGAAAAAGATCTGAAATTTTTTGTATAGAAAAAATTCCATTTAGGAAATTTTAACTTAAAAATGATTTTTTTTCTAAAATGAAGTTAGAATGTTTACTGAAATTTATGCCGAGTTCTTCATACATTTAAGTATTAATGAACTTATAAAAACATTTGAAATTGTTTAAAAAATATTGAATATTAATCAAAGAAGCAATTCTCGTTTGTTTGCATAGACATTTCTTAAATACTTTATGAATTATTCTAAACAACCACTACGAAGGCGCCTATCTTGCCTTCGCAACAATCATGGAGTAATAGCTCAACTCCTTATGGCAGATGTATCATGAAACTTTTGAGAAATATTTCATGTTGTCATTTTTTGTATCAGTTTTGCATACTCTGAAGCAAAACTATTTGTTTGATTTTTTAGTTAAATTTAATTTATTTTAATTTCACCTTTTTTCCTTGTATAAAATAAAATTTTCCTCAGTTTAAGTAAAGATGTACTCGTTTTGAGTAACAAAATCAGAAAAATTGTCCTCAGGTTGAGTAAATATTTACTTGATTTGAATAAACATTTACTTAGTTTTAGGAATTTTTTAGCAAAATTTTACTAAGATTTAGTAAAAATTTACTTAGTTTTAGGAAAATGTTGTTTAAATTTAGTAAAAAATTACTTGGTTTTAGGAAAAATTTACTAAGATTTAGGGATATTTCAGCAAAATTCAATTTATATTTAGTAAAAATGTACTTAGTTTCCTAAATTTTAGTTAATTTTAACTCATTATAGGGTTAACTGCGCACAGGCCTGCAATTCTTAATGAATGATTTTCTCATATGAAGAGAAATAATTTTGCAACACTACGTGGACACAGTGCAAAAAATAATGAAATAGAACAAAAACCAATCAATTAAATTCTATTCGATTAATCGAACAATCCTTATCAAAAATTTGTCCGAATAATGAAAAATCATCATTTTCGAATTACCAAAAAATTTGGGCCAAGTACACGTATATATATTATATACGAATCCATACTGTCGATCATTAAGTAAGTCATTGGTTTCTAAATACCTCACAAGATGGTGGTTAATCATACTGTCCATAACCATTGAGAGCGCTGAGCGGATCGCGATTTGTCGATAGTTACCAGGGTTATTAGCCTCACCTTTTTCAGGGATGGGCTGGATGTTCGCAATCTTCCGCTGGGAAAACTCCTGCACGGTATGCAAGGTTGAAAATATTACGAAGGTGACGGGCAAGCGTCGAATAGGACAAGTGCTGAAATGCCATCCGGACCCGGAGATTTATTTACGTCGAGATTTGCGAGAACCCTCTGATGAATTCCTTGCAAACATTTCAGCCAATAGGTTAGCTTTGGCAATCGGGTTAGTGAATATCTGGAGAGTTGGGATTGATTGGTGTTATCCTTTACTCTTCTTACAAATGACCAAAAGCTCTTACTTCCCCTAGGAGAAGAAAGAACTTTGGCACTAAGACGTTGTTCGTACAGAAACTTTTACGACTAAGTACCCAGGGAGACTTGGTTCTTGTCTGCTTGCGTAGTAGATCAGTGGTGACATTTTTATTTAAACGCCATTTCCTGAACGCTTCCTCTTTGGACCTGACAGCAGTCTTGCATGTCTGGTTAAACCAATTTTTATTAGATAGTTTATCCGAAATAACTTTAATTTGAATAAATGACTTCATTCCAATAAGGATAATATTTTCAATCATTTCAGCCGCAGCATCTATATCGCCATTTATAAAGCAAAGTTTCCAATTGAAATGCTGGTAAAAGTTGTTGAGCTCGGCCCAATGTGCCGACCCCTGTTTGGGGCTGGGGTCGAAGCGACACGAAGAGCGGAATACGAAAAGAATGCTGACACAATGCAATGATCCGAATTACCATGAGGTGCTAGATAGTTTTCAGGGTATGATGTTAAGATGTTAACAAATCCTGTGAATCAGAATCCTCACACACATGCGTCTCATAAAGAGCAAAAACATCAGGCCGATGGAAATGTACATGAGCGTACACAGAAAAAAATTCGCTCTCAGCCCTCGTACATTGGCAAATTGTACTTTAAACTCGCTCACCATGAGAACAGACAAAAGAGAAATACAAAACAAAGTCAGTATGTGTCTACTGTTGATAAACCCCCTCCCTGCCGTTGCTGTACTCGCCAAATGCTTAGTGTTATGCCTTAAGCAACGACAAGAAGAAAATAATGTCAGCTAGACTACACGAATGGTATTAGGGATATTGGGGATGTTGATGGTGCTCCCGCCACTGTTGTTGTTGCTGTTATTGTTTTTTGGTTATTGGTTTATTTTTGTTCGGTACGCGGCGCGGTATATGTTTGTTAGGCTTATTGTAGTTGGTTGTTTTCATTTTCTTAGGTTTGTTTCTTGGGTTAGTTTATTGTTGTGATATATTGGTGGTGTTTATTGTGAGAGTAAGTTCTTTTTGTTGTTGTGATGTGCTATTGATGTGATCAGTTGTTATTGTTGTTTTCTTATTTGTTTCAAATTTGTCGTTTTTATGAAGTATATAATTGTAATTATGTTGGTAGTTTATTAGTTTTCTTATTGCATGACACTGAATTTATTAAATATTGTAGTGAAAATTATTTTTTTTTTGTTATGACACGAGATGGCACATGAAAACAATAATATAAAACTGGACGTGAAGACAACAGAATGTTGACAGGGTTTACAGAACATGCGAACCGGACGACGGACAAAACACTGCAAATAGTTTGACTGTAGGTCGTGTTACGACGCCTGATTGCGTTCGGATGTCTGCTACTAGTACGTGACCAGCACTCCCTCGATGCAGTGTTTAAAATGCTGACGAGATTTCAGCAAAAACATCCAAATTATATATTTTCTTCAGTTTAAAAAAATCTGAATCAAAAAGCCGACCTCTGCTGATATTAAAGTAGCTTGCACATTTCAACAGCACTAGCAAAAGCACTTATTTTCAAAGGCAAAATAACAAAAAGCTGCAGTTATAGCAAAGATTTAAAATTTTAACAACAGCAGTATATGTTAAAGTAAATGTTGTGTTTTTTAGGCGAAATAGAAAATGGCTGATCAGGAGAACACACAATGGCTTTCAGCACAAGAATTTTTGTGCTGAAGACAAAAATAGCAGTTTGTACCAAAACACACTAATGCTGCCTTGACAAAATGTATTTCATGTATGTAGTTACTGTAACGGTACAATATCAAAAAATTAACAGTAAAAAGAAATTGTGTGTTTGTTTTGTTTTGTTTTAAGTTATTCGTGGGATCGATCGTTCATGCCAAATGCTGCCGTTATAGGATTATAAAATATTTAAGATAATATATTATTATTTGTTCTAATTTTTCTGTACATCCGTAATAAATTCGAAAATTTTTATAGGAAGGCAACTGTTTATTTCTAAGCCTTGCCTTTCGTTTACAAACTGACAACGTTAATGTTTCGTATATTAAAATTCAGGTTTATTTTCACTTTGCTTTTTTATATGTTTGTATATGTGTATGTTACAATGTGTAGGCTTAGATACAACAATTTTTCAAATTCAAGATGTGGTTGTTCTAATTATATTTTAATATTATTGTTGCGATGTTAATTAGCGTAGTAGTTTATTAGTTATCGATATTTTTAGATTAGTTTAGTTTAATACAGTAGTTTAAGTAGCGTATTGAAAATGTAGATCACACAGTAGTTTTTAATTAGTACACTGTAGATTTTAGGTAGCAAATAATAAATAGTTTTTTTATATTAGTTAATTTAATTTACATTTTATTTCCTAGATTTAGCACTAATTAATTTTTTGTGGATTTTAACAAACTTAGACAATAAGCCTTTTTTATAAATTCAATGTTCTACGTTCAATGTTCATAGGGTTAATTTGTTTGTTTGATATGTATATATGTAACTTTTTTATTTTTAACTTTATGTTTGTCACTGTCACAGGAGGAGAAGCGCACGAACTCGATCAATAATCATAAAAGACTGGTTTGTGTTGATGCTGTCGCCTGCAATATCGCCAAAATTCACTGCCTACAAGCGACAGCACAACAACAAACTGCTTGAGCAAAAAAGGGAGCGAAAAGAATAAACGATTGATGCACCGCTATTCCTGCACACCCCTGCTCAAATAAATAGAGACACACTTCAACAGCAACACTTAATGTTAAGTCTGAAATTAAAATGATGTTGTATATAAAGTTGCAGGGGAGCCAAAGCCACCCGCGAAGGTTTGCCAGACATGAATTTTTGTGCTTCCCATAATGTAAGGAGGTGACCATAAAAGTTTTGAAAGTTTTACTTATACGGAAGTGGTAAAAATGTCACTATTTCTATTCGACCTTAAAGGGAGCAGGCTATCAAAGCCACCCCGAAGGTTTTCCAGACATGGATGTTTCTTCTCATAATGTAAGGAAGAGGCCAAAAAAAATGGACCGTTTTACTTATAGCGTAAATAAATTCGTTGCTGGCCCCGGATTTGACCTTGTCTGGCACGCACTTTCCACTTCCTGATTGTTGGTAACTCGCAGTGGTAAGAGCTTTCATATATAAATGCCAGCCATGATAAAATAATGTAAATGCGACCCATTTTAGCGACCTTAAAATGTGCAGGGGGGCAAAGCCACACATGACATGATTTTTTTCTTTCCAATAATAACGGAACATATCCTAAAAGTTTAAGCCGTGATACTGGTGTAACAAAAACGTTGCTGGCTCCCGGACTAGTAGGGTAAAGTATAAGTTATCTGACAGAAAATGAATTTGGGGCTATGTTCGTTTTTTGTTGGGGACTTTGTTTTCCTATAAAAATAAATGTTAGTGGTTGAAGAGTAGAAAATGATATTGTACATCAGTGACACCTATGAGGCAAAAAAATAAACACGAACTAAACCGATTTTGGATTGTCGGTTTGGGGCTGGGGCTAGTATCGCATTTGGAAATTTTATTTGCTTTCCTATAAAAAATAAATTTTATTGGTAGAAACTGCTCTAGGAGGCAAAAAACGATACGAAAGCGTATATCAGTGACATCTATGAGGCCTGTGGCTTGAATTTGACTCGAGGTAGTATTTAGTATCACATTTGTGAATTTTGTTTGGTGACAGATAGCTTGTTCGATTGGGTTTACTAGCTTACAATTAAGAGACTTGATATTATGGCAACGTTGTTACATATTGGTTTTTCTTAAATGGATTAACAGGTAAAATCTGTGAACACAACTAAGAGAGTAGTTAAGCGAGTAAATTCCATACAAAAATTAAGATAGTAAACCCAATCGAAAAGGCCTAGAGTCATTTCCACTTAGCGCGTATCGACATCTGCCTTGCTTTATTAACTTATTTATTTTGCTAATATAATGTATGAAGCATATGCAACGGAAATGTAGGTTTTTTAAGTGTGCTTTGTATGTTAAAATAATTATTCGATATATATTCCAAGATTATGGAGTAAAATGAGATGGAGTAAGTATGCGTAACTCACACAATCTGTGATAATGTTACGAGGACGGCCTTGAATGCATTTTTCCATTAATTTAGTAATTCTACCAACTTTTTTAATTTTTCAAAGGTACATGATCTTCATCTGCAGAGGGGTCAGAAATATATCGATGCAAGCTACCATGTTTATCAATTCGATAATTGGGTAAACGTCGTGAATCATTACGAAATATTTATAATATACTAACAGAACTCCGCACTCGATATTCGAGTTCAAGTTTTTGTGAATCTAAATCAAGACATCTCCTTTAATTTATTTTTGGATAAATATAAAAAATCAACATATAAAACACATTTATCTTTCAAGTACGCGCTACTTCAAAAGTGCAATAATTTCTCCACTCCTGTTTTCCGTATTCCCATTCGTATATTTGTAATATATGTGCGATGGACATCTCCTATGTCCTTAAATATAACCAATATTTTATTTTTGTTTTGTCATCATTACCTCAAAATAAACTTAAATTAATTGCTGTCTGCCAGACATATTCAATAATAGAACATATTTCCGGGAATGTAGGAACATGCATTGCACTGTCGTTTCTTTGGTACCATTTTCATCATGCTTGGAAAATACTTTCCCCTAAAGTAGTGTATTAAGTGTAAAAACTACAACATTCGATGATATAATTTTTAGACCTTATCCCGTTTATCCTTACTCCGAATTTTGTGATTAGAGATGCAACAGTTAGGTTAGTTTGAAAAAGAGAAGTCACTTCGACCATTTGGTCGAGGGTGACTCATACCCTAAGTTATACACTTAGGCCAGAAGATCGGCCCGCTGTGCGGTCTCAGTTAGAAAAAGAAACCGAAAACAAAATTAAGAAAGATGAAGAGGGGAAGTATTTAGAAGGGTCATTCAATTCATTTTCCCTATTTTAGGAATTCCGTGTCAATCATGAACATCCTTAAATTTCGTCCATCCTATGCACCTAAGGTGCACCAGGTAAGGTTTTATTGACCCCGAGAGGTAATTGGCTCTCAGCCTCGAGAATGCAGGACAGTGGCAGATAAGTGTTCCACCATTTCGGTGTCCTCTCCGCAGTCCCGGCATTTATCCGAGTCCGACCGCTCTATGCGGCGTAGATGCGATCTCAGGGGTAAGTGACCAGTGAGAAGTCCCACCGTGCTGCTGAGTTCGATTTTGTTTAGCCTCATCAGTCGTCTGGTTTCGCTCTCATTGATCACCACCCCATAAGACTTTGGTCGTACCGCCTACTGTGTACGACTCCCAGGTTAGTCTATGGGCTGTAGTTGTCCACTTCCCTAGCTCAGTTTTCGTTGCCTGGAAAGGCTTGACGTTTATCATATTGACGGATTCGAGGCCTGATCCTCCTCTCGCCAGTTCGTCTGCTCTTTCACTACCTTCGATCATACAGTGCCCTGGTCAGATAACCGCCTTGTACTTAACCTGTATCTCTATTGGGCGTAGTGACAAAATTGTCTCCATTGCCCTCGTAGATGTTGTTCGAATGGCTCCACTGATGCCGAGGCAGCACATTCTTTGAACTTTCTGCATTATATTTATATTGCACTTAGTTTCCATCGATATCCACCATACCACCGAGGCATAAGTCATAATTGGTCTGATTACACTTGTGTAGAGCCAATATGCCATTTTGGACTAAGTCCCCATTTTGAGCCTATGGTCCTTCTGCATAGAGCCCAACATCTATGGACCTTCTCCGCCCTGCTGTATATGTGACTCTTCCAGTTTAGTTTATGATCCATGATCACGCCTAGATACTTAACTTTCTCTGTAATTTTAATCGTTTACCCCAGAAAGGTAGGGTCGTTAGCATGTGGTTGACTCAGTTTATTGCTTCCCGGTCCACCTCGAACTGGCCTTAGGATTCGATTAAGGTATCGGTCTTACCATTATTATATGCGCCCTCAATGTCGATAAAAATCGCCAATCTATGTGGTGGACGACCTCGTATATTGCGGTCTCCACCGGTCTTCCGTTGACATATGCGTTTAAACTTCAGCAAATCGTCAGGGATCTGTGCTTTAATTATGTTGTCGACAATGCGTTCCATTGTTTTGAGCATGAAATATGTTAGACTTATCGGACGCCTTTGCTGTTGCGTAGATAGCTTTGTCAGGTTTAGGTATGAAAACCACCCTGGCTTGTTGCCTACTGTTAGGGATATTTCCATAGCGCAGTCATGCTGTGAATATGTTCACCAGATGATCTAAGATCAATCCCAGTCCGTGCTGTAGCAGTGCTGGGAAGATCACATCCGGTCCTGCTGCTTTTGGGGGCGAAAATGTTGATCGCCCTTCTAACCATATCCTTCGATATTATGGGTTACCTTTAGGGTTATTCCAATATGGGGCCAGTATATCCCTTCGGGAAATGGGTCTTCATTAGTAATTTCTGCATCTGTGCTGTTGTTTCCATTCTAGTCCAACTGGCATCCACCATCGTTTCAGACTGCACGTGAGTCTTAGAAAGGAATTTCTTAATCTTAGAGACATCGTTTACGTTATCCACCTGTTCGCAGAAGTGTTTCCAGGAGTTGAGTTTAGCCGTTCTTGTTATTTTCCTGTACTCTTTGAGTTTTTCGTAGTAATTATCCCAGTAAATTGCTTGTTTTTTGTGACGAGCTCTGTTAAAGAGTCTGCGGACATTCTTACCAAGATTTATTATATCCCCCGTTATCCAGGGTTTCTCTCGTAAGAATCCTTTCTCGAAGAGGCGAAGAGGCTCGAATGACTCTATAATTGCTTCCGTCAGCTTCCTAACTTCGAGATCCGTCTCGTTTCTTTCCCGATATGAATCCGAGGGGATTTCGAGTAGTGACTTTAAACTCTTTTTAAATTTAAACCAGTTGGTCTTAGTTTTATTTCGGAATCTAATAGATTCCGTTGGCTGCCAAGCTAATTTAAACATAATGTAACGATTATCTGAGAATGAATGTCTGAGACATTCCAATCTAGAACCTCGTCGATTAGGTTTTCAGAACAAACAGTTATGTCTATTACCTGTTCCCTTACCTTGTTTATTGCATTTTGTGCTACCCCAAGCAATGTGCTGTGAGTTGGCGTCACTACATACCCGTCTCTGCCAGACGATGTAGTTCCGACGTAGGTGGTAGTGTCGGTGAGTCAGATGACAGGTATACCAATGCTAGGTACATGTTTTCATCACCCCGCGTCAATACTGTTGCATCCGCCGTTGACAACTCTGGAGAGGAGAAAATTAATATTATTGTGACACAAGATACAGGCTCGGTCCAAGGTTCTTGTATCAAGGCAATAAGGATCTTACCTTTATTTACTTGCTCCATCAAAGCCAATACCGCCGTCTTACTGCGATGGAGGTTGATCTGAACGATGTTGGTGTTAGTTATCATTCAGCAGACGGTCTTCTTGGGAGCTTGACATTACGTAGTTACGCTTTTCCCACTACTTTCGGTTTTTGTTGTGCCTTGTTTTTTGTCGAGGGGGTTTCTTTTGCTTTTGGTCGCCCGACCGATTAAACTTTTGCCAATGGCTTTGACAACGAAGAAAGCCTTGATTTCTGCTCATGGATACCTGGTCGATTCCCACCACAAATAAGGTACCATCAGGGCCCTATTCTCTGTGGAAGACCTCCCATTTCCTTGTGCCCAAGGCCACATTTTGCCTTGCGATTGTTTTTAGGACGGCATTGGGTTCGAGCTTACTACCCGATCCTTTAATGAAGACCGTCGCCTACTTTAGTGATGTAATGTCCTTCCATCTCACTAGGTCGAACTTAGCGCCAGCCCAAGGAGTTGTAATCGCATTGATTATCCTTGTGAGGGTCGCGACACATTCTCTCGACTACAGTTTTAGCAAAATAATGTCCTTGTCGAAAGCGCAGCATTTTCTCCAAGGACGTGCTCTGATATTTTGCTTTGGACCAAGTCTTCAACCATGGATTTTTGGTCTTTCGGTATTCTTCCGGTTGGGCTATTGGCGTCGATGACTGCGAAGCAGTGTTCATCTTTCTGTTTTTTGGCCATTTTCGCGTAGGAGGGTAGCTCTTTCCCGCTTTTCACATCATGCTTCTTCCTTAGCGCTGGACGATTGCTTTTTATGAGCAATCTGCTTTTCTCTAAAGATTTCGCTGATGTGCCAGCTTCTTTCATATATGCATCCTCCTTCCCCCCTTGATGAGATTCCTGGGTGGGACTCTCTTCGAGGGAGTGGAGAAAGTAGTAACATTGCTACTCAGAGATGGGGAGCACTTTACCTTCTTTGAAGAAAATTCCGCGGAGTTCTGCTCTTCGGGATAGTGGACCCTTTTCCCAACCTTCGAAGAGGTGTGAATGGACGCTCTCTGCTCCTTCGTAGCATCCTCCTCTTCTTCCAGGTTTTCTTCTGATTTAGCTTGGCTATTTTGCGTTTCTGAGCCCCGAAAGCTTCTTTTTCTTCGTAGTGAGACGAGCGATACTCTCACTCACTTCATCGACCATATCGTTCACACTCTTTTTTGAGACTATGACGGTTATGTTATCAGGGTCGAAGAGTCAGAATCCTCTTGGTCACCTCCTGTCTCGAAAGGTTGCGTCCGCTTGGAGCAGTTCGCTGGTTTAGAGGATTCCGTTCCTAGGTGTGCACTTGTCGCATCTAGGACTACGGAGGACTCTTGTGGTAGCTAGATACCGCCGGCACTGGGTTTATTTCACCCTGCACCGTAACTTCTCCTTCTTTAACTTTACTTTCCATAATTTTATTTTAGTCGGGTTCATTCCCTATCCAGTTTTTGTCCGCGGGGTGTCACCTAGTTCATATTTTGCCGTGATTGCATACAGACGTGTGTCTCCTCCAAAAAAAAATATTTTCGTTAATAAAAAGAAAAAAAAAACTAAACAAAATTCAGTATTGACATTGTTATTGATAACAACAACAATTAATTAAAAACAGACAAACGGACTAGTGGTTTGCAAATTGTTTTGCTGTCTCGGCAATAAAAGTAATGCTTGTGTTGCAAAGCCACCACCGTTCATTGCAGCCAAGCAAAAACAAATTACACATACGTGCATTGTTAAAATGAACAACTCCAAAGCAACGCAACTGAGTGAAGAAAGTAGCGACGACGAAACGGACTGGCAAGACGTAACCAGTAATAAAAGAAGAAATAAGAAACCTCCAAACGTTCCACTGCAAAGACAAAAGCAACAACGCACTAATGAAGGGCCTAGCTCAAGTAATAAATTTGCCGCTTTGAGTAATGATGACGATGAATCGAAGATGGAAGATAATACTGTTCGAGTACCTCAACCACCACCAATATTTATCCCAAGTGTTGCAAAAATCGATAAAATGGTATCAAATCTTTCAAAAGTGATAGATAGTAAGGAATTTAATTATAAATCACTACGTGACGGCCAGGTTCGTCTTATGATTAAATCTATTGATTCCTATCGAAAAATTGTTAAACATTTTGAAGAAGCAAAAATAGCTTATCATACCTACCAACTCAAGCAGGAGAGAGCGTTTAGTG
The DNA here is from genome assembly GCA_947397865.1 of Polietes domitor. Lineage (NCBI taxonomy): Eukaryota > Metazoa > Arthropoda > Insecta > Diptera > Muscidae > Polietes > Polietes domitor. The sequence continues at coordinate 104,892,569 of OX377619.1, forward strand.
TAGTAATTAAGGGTCTTCATCATACAACACCCATTGAGGACATTAAAGCAAATCTTCTCTCACTGGGACACCAAGTTAGAAGCATCAGAAACGCAAAAAGCCGAGTTACAAAAGAACCTCTTTCAATGTTCTTCGTAGATTTAGATCCCGACACCAACAATAAAGATATTTACAACATTAAAAGTATTGATAACGCAATTATTACCATCGAACCCCCACTCCGTATCAATGATCTTGTGCAATGCTATCGATGCCAACAATTTGGACATACAAAAGCCTACTGCAAGAAACCATTCAGTTGTGTCAAATGCGGAATGAATCATCCCACGGCAGAATGTACAAAGACTAAAGATACACCAGCATGTTGTGTACATTGTTTGAAACCGCATACTGCAAATTATAAAGGTTGTGAAATATATCAAACCCTTCTCAATAAAAGAAATACCAAGAGAAGCTCACCCACAAACGGTCAAAGAAAGCAACAATTTTCAAACAGTAATGAGTATTCAAGTATGCCAAATCAGTCATATGGAAATGCAACATATGCAGGTATTTTAAACGGTCCATCAAATGGTACGAATTGGTTGGAAAAAATCGAATCTATGCTAGCCAAACAAATAGAGTTAACAAACACTTTAATGAACATGATGTATATATCAATGTCTAAATTATGCAATTGAACATGATAATTGCAGAATGGAATGCTAACGGGCTTTCCAATCATGTAAACGAAATAGAAATATTTCTAAACCTTAATTTTATTGATATATTGTTAGTGTCTGAAACTCATTTTAAAAACAAATCGTACTTCAAAATTAAAAATTATGACCTAGTAACCGCTAATCACCCTGGAGACAGAGCGCATGCTGGTGCTGCACTTTTAATTAGAAACACCATTAAATATGAAACTTTGGACCAAATCTCAAAGCCGTTTTTGCAAGCTGCTGGAGTTAAAGTATTCTGTGACGGTTTTTGTCTTACAATATACTATATATATTTTCCACCTCGACATACTGTAAAATGCGAACAATACGAAGATTTCTTTAAAGGGCTTGGTAATAGATTTATCGTTGGAGGGGATTTTAATGCAAAACATCCGTGGTGGGGTTCACGCTTAACTAATCCAAAAGGGAGGGAATTATATAAATGTATTACAAAAAACCACTACAAAACTTTGTCAACAGGGAAGCCAACATACTGGCCGAGTGACCCGCTAAAAATACCTGATCTATTAGATTTTATGGTTTATTGTGGCATACCACAAAATTCTTTGGATATTATAGACATTGACGATTTAAGTTCAGACCACAGCCCGATCATAGCGAGCTTTAACACCACTTTTCAAGAGATTTCTGGAAAATTTAAACTTTTTTCGAACAAGACTGATAAGCAATCCTTCCAATACTGGATAGACAAAAACATACATTTAAATATACCACTTAAAACCAACATTGAATTGGATGACGCTGTCGAATCATTTAATAATCTCATACACGAAGCAGCTTATTTATCTACACCTCAAATACACCAACGAACTGGAGCTGACGTGTTAATCTCGGCTGAAATAAGAGAGCTAATACGTATCAAAAGACAGTTGCGTAAATTATGGCAAAGAACTAGAAACCCTGTGGATAAAACAAATTTAAATAGAGCCACCAGACACCTGAATAATCGATTAAGAGAATACAAAAATGAGTCTTTGAAAACATTCTTGAAAAATCTAAATGTAAACAAGAATGATGAACATAGTCTCTGGAAAGCTACGAAGTATATAAAGAGACCTACGAAAAGAAATGTTCCAATCAAAGATGCAAATGGCGCATGGCAAAGGTCAGACGAGAAAAAGGCCCAGACATTTAAAAATTACTTGGAAGAAACTTTTACTCCATTCGATTTAAATAATGCCGCTGAAAAACTTGAAATATCGCAATTTCTCGATGCTCCTTGTCAAATGGACCTTCCTATTAAATCCATTACATCTACAGAAGTATCAACAGAGATTAAAAAATTGAATAATTCAAAATCTCCGGGATATGATCAGATTGATTCTAAAATAGTAAAGGCATTGCCGTTTAAAGCCGTTGTGTTCTTAACTACATCACAATGGAAATATGCAAAAATAATCATGATTCTAAAGCCTAATAAACCGGAACATTTCACTACGTCATATAGGCCTATAAGCCTATTACCAGTATTCTCCAAAATTTTCGAAAGACTCTTCCAAAAAAGATTAATCCCCATTTTAGAGAAACAAAATATAATCCCGGAATATCAGTTTGGATTCAGACATAAGCATGGCACACCTGAACAATGTCATCGAATTGTAAAGGTAATAAGAAATACTTTAGAACGGAAGTACTACTGCTCGGCTGTATTCTTAGACATCAAGCAAGCATTTGACAAGGTATGGCACTGTGGTTTGTTGTATAAATTAAAGAAAATACTACCAACACCATTTTATTTAGTACTCAAATCATATCTACAAGAGCGATATTTTTATGTTAATATTAACAGCGAAAACTCCGAATTTGGTGTAGCACGTTCGGGAGTTCCACAAGGGAGTGTTTTGGGACCAGTTCTCTATACTATTTTCACATCAGACATGCCGACTATCGACGATATAACAATAGCAACATATGCTGACGATACGGCAATATTGAGTTCTAACACGTCAGCAATTGAAGCTTCAGCATCTGTTCAAAACGAGTTGAATCTAATCAATAATTGGCTTTACAAATGGAATATCAAAGTAAATACAGAAAAGTCGAGTCATATTACATTTACAATGAAAAGAGGGGATTGTCCTGACGTCTCTTTAAGTGGATGTGTCATTCCGAAAAGCGATAATGTAAAATATCTAGGACTCCATCTAGATAGAAGACTAACTTGGAAAGATCATGTGAAAGCTAAGTGCAAGCAGCTAAAACTAAAAACGAATAAAATGTATTGGTTACTTGGACCTAGATCAGAACTAAGCCTGGAAAATAAACTCATATTGTACAAATCATTACTAAAGCCCGTATGGACTTATGGAATCCAACTTTGGGGGACAATGAGTAATTCTAATATTAAAAAACTTCAGGCATATCAATCTAAAAACTTGAGACTAATAACTAATGCGCCGTGGTTCATGAACAATAAAAACATTCACAATGATCTTGGTGTCCCAACAGTTAAAGAAGAGATAAATAAATACAGCACGAACTATTTGGAGAGATTAAGTTATCATATAAATCCTTTAGCTATTAGTCTGTTAGATGATAGTGATGAAATCAGACGATTAAAAAGACCTCATGTACTAGATCTACCCTATAGAAAATAATAACTTGCAGAAAATTGTTTTGTTACCTAAAAATTTAGATATATGTATATGAGTACTTTATTGTATTTTTGGTCTCACTGGAGTCCATAACTATGTGAATTTTAAGATATCATAACATTTGCTTATTATTTGTATTTTTGGAAAATAGATTGCAAATAAAGAAATGAAAAAAAAAAAAAAAGGGGTGTCACCTTAGACGTTGCATGTACTGACGCCACCATCACCATGTACCCTGGAGTCCTGGTAGAAAGGAGCGTCAGTGCACGCAGCGTCCTCCCCTATCCGCCACCTGGAGACGCGCCTGGTAGGAGACTGGCAACCCCCGTAGTAACAGTTAATTTTATACCAAATTTATGTGTTTACTCATTAATACCCCAAAAATCATTTATTTTGTGCCTGCTGAATTAGTGTTCTCATTAGATTTCTTAAAACATTAACATTAAAATAATTTTTGTAAAGAAATGTGATTCTGCAAAGCTCTGGGGCAATACCATATATTATTTTTATAAAATGAGGGAATAAAACTCCGTATAGTGCGTAATTCTATAACTTTTGTTCTAGTTGATATTTTTGAGTTCTGTAAAAAAACCAAAATAAACAAGGACCCAAAGATTATTTTGAGATATTAACATTAAATTCGATTTGTCTGCTAAATCAGGTATTATTTTTTTGGCATATTTCCGGCAAATGAACTCCGATAGTTTCGGCGTCATAATAAAGATAAGAACCCACAATTTCTAATAAAAAATTTTGAGTGCGAAATCTCTTAAAATGTGTGAAAAATAAACAGTTCGACAAAAGCAAAAAAATTAAATTATTTTTTTTCCAATTTCCAAAATCTGAAAAAGGGTTGAAAATCTGAAATACATAAAAATTAAAATTTTTTTCTTCGCATTATGAACAAATACGCAAAAAAATGTTAAAACACATAAATAAATAAAAGTTCTAATTTTCTTTAAAATAGGAAAATACGAAAATTAGATTTTTAATGTTAATATCTCAAAATAATGTCTATTTTTGTTTTTTTTTACAGAACTCAAATATGATGAATTTTGGCCGATGGATTTTAATTCTGTAGACTGTGCGGCGCATCAGGTAGATATCAATTTTATCTATGTCACCCATTCAGACTTAAAAATATTAGTTTATTTTGCAAGCCTTCCGAATTAGATGTATGTACATACCGAAATAAATGTTGGAGTGGTACTATTTTTACGAATAAAGTACAAATTTTGAAAACTGAATTTTTGGTGCGAGTTCACTCTAAAGATGAACGCAATCCTTTTTGTCCCATTTAACCGTAAAAGTACGATTTCCCAAAAAATCCCTTTTCTAGATGTTGTTGTTTGATTTGTCCAATTTTGTTCCCTGTCTCATTTCACCCACAAAACATTACATGTAGTAGCAAAAGATTGCATCCACTAAAATTGAAAATATTACAAATATTCAAATCCCACAAAATTAAAATTCTCACAATAGTTATTTATCATTAAGCCAGTATTAACAAATTCTATCCACTAAATCATAAAAAACATCTAAATCGAGGTAGAAATCCCCTAAACTGGCAACACTGGCTGTTGTCCGTACAAACATAAATGCAATTCTTAACGAATGATTTTCTCATACGAAGAGAAATGTAGAAATAATTTTGCAACACTACGTGGACATAATGCAAAAAATAATGAAACAGAACAAAAACCAATCAATTAAATACTATTCGATTAATCGAACAATCCTTATCAAATATTTGTTCGAATAATGAAAAATAATCATTTTCGAATAACCAACAAATTTGGGCCAATTTTCGATTAATCAATATTATAAGTTTAGCATTAAACATATATATAGATAGATTTATAATATGATTTAGAAACATCTGTAGGTTTGAACCTTCAATAGGCATTGTTATGGAGTTAGCGAAAGACAGGTTTGGATAGGGCTTCAATGATCTAAGCAGTTAGTTGGATTAAATTAAATTAAATTTGAATGAAATCTAGCATACATACATATATAAAGTATAACATCAATTATTATTAAAATCGATTTTATTTATAATCATTTATTTATTTATTTATGTGTATATACTATACAAATTTAAAAAAAATATTCATTGTAAAAACTCATCTCTGTATGTATGATTGTCAGAATTGTAATTCATTACAATAAGTATGTAAAAGTACTGACTAACATTGAATTACATTTTCCGTGCATATTCAGCATTAATTAATTATGATTCATTGATCTCCTCAAAGCAATTGTGTTGATTGATGTTGCTACTACTGTTGTTTCTTCAGAAGTTGTTTACATCACAAATTACCTTACTTGCTTTAGGGAGTGGGTTTTAGTATGTATGTATGTTAGATACGGTAAAGACCGTAAAAGATTTGATCTAGACTGCAATTGGAATTCATTCTTCTTCATATTTATTTGCTGATCCGTTATTCGGACATTAGTTATTGAACAATGCTATGTTATTTTATCTTATTGAAATAAGCTGCGAGTAGCGCTCTAATTTTGCCAGTATTTATTATTTATTTGCCTTTAATTTTTGTAGAAATTTATTTATAAATATGCGAATTTTCGAACTTTAACAGCATGTATTATTATTTTAGCAGTATGTATTAAATTACATGAATAAAATTAGAAATAAAAAATACCAGTTAAAATAGAAGACAAAAAAGGAAAATGTGGAGTAGCCAGTGGCTTCTTCGGCGCTATTTCGGAAAGGATTTGACACACATCGCCGTGATGGAGTTCATATTTTCAAAGACCAGTTTTGAAAAACCTGTTGTGCCTTGTCGGGCAACTCATAATGAAACAGGACACTGTTATGAGACAGTCGATATCAGCAAACAAGCTAATGTTATGCTGACTGTTGGACCCCAGTCAGCTGGCCCAACGCCGACACTATCTGCTGGACTAACCGTTGAGCGTCTGGATTGGGGTTCTCCCGTCAACCAACATTTTCTCCTGCTTTGGCTTACGTTGGGGCTTTGGACGTTGCGCCTGAGATGGTTGCTGCTGCTGACGAAGACGCATGCGTTGCCTCGGGTTCGTCGCTTCTGCTGTTGGCGCTGATTTTGTTGACGTTGAGGCGTTTTTTATTTTTCACTGAACCAACACTCAGGGTATGTCTCCTATAAATGGAAGGGGGAAAGAGGTAGTAGTGTCTGTTGACATCTGTTTTGAATCTCTGAATGTCGTAATTGGAGGGAAAGATATTTGCCGGAAGTCGATTCCACATACGGATAGTGCGAAGAACGAATTCATTCTGTAATGTGTAGTGCGTCCTGTTGTCCAATCGACAACAAATGGGTGAGCGTTCCTGGAGAGTATCTCTACCGAACGTTCTCACGGGCGGTATAAGATCACGAATTTCCTAAGAGCAACTGTGTTCAAGGGAGACAATAGAATTGGATATCCTACCGTCACCTATTACCACCATCAAGTAGCTCCAATGATGAAGCTGGAGCACCCGACCATATGTGGGAGTTGCATTCCATCTTTGGTCTGATGTAGGTAGTGTAGATATTGAGAAGATCAGAGGTTGTGAAATATTTAAAAAGCATAAACATTCGAATGCTTCTTTCGACACATCAAATACATGTTTTTTCCAACGAACATCACGTTGTATTTTCATGCCAAGAACATCGAGAGCATCTGATGGCTCAATATCTACACCGTTCATTAAAATCGACGACACCGTTGGATCAGTGAATCGCTTGTGAGACAACAAGGAGCACTGGGTCTTACGTGCGTCAAAATCTACTCTATTCACTTGACCCCATTCATAAATGGTCAACAAATCCTGGCTGAGTGACTCATCCATCAATCGCCTTTTGTCCTCAACTTCTTGACGACTTGGTGTATGATCGAATGAGTATGAATGACAGAGGTTGCTGTCATCCGCGCATGAGAATATTGGATTCGAATCCCGATTCAAGAGGTCGTCGATGAAAATAAGAAAAAGGGAGGGGAAAGGACAGAGCCCTATGGTACTCCTGCGGTTAACCTATACTCGTCGGATGAGAACCCATCTACAACAACACGTATAGTGCGATCTCTGAGGAAGCTCGATATAAATCGAGAGAAGTCACTACCAACACCAAAGGGCATAAGCTTTGAAATGAGTGCGCCTACGGAAGGCATACTGTCGATCATTAGGTAAGTCATTGGTTTCTAAATACCTCACAAGATGGTGGTTAACCATACTCTCCATAACCTTCGAGAGCGTTATTAGCCTCACCTTTTTAGGGATGGGCTGGATGTTCGCAATCTTCCAACGCGCTGGGAAAACTCCTGCGCGGTATGCAAGGTTGAAAAGAATACGAAGGGGACGGACAGAAACTTTTCACATCTAAGTTCCCTGGCACACGTGTTTCTTGTCTGCTTGCGTAGTAGATCAGTGGTGGCATTTTTATTTAAACGCCATTTCCTGAACGCTTCCTCTATGGACCTGACTGCAGTCTGGTTAAACCAACTTTAATTATATGGTTTATCGAAATAACTTTAATTGGAATAAATGACTTCATTCCAATCAAGGAAATATTTTCAATCATTTCAACCGCAGCATCTATATCGCCATTTAAAAAGCGAAGTTTCCAATTGAAATGCTGGAAAAAGTTGTTGAGCTCTGCCCAACTGCTGGACCGAAGCGACACGATGCTGAAACAATACAAAGATCCGAATTACCAAGAGGTACTATTCAGGGTGTGATGTTAAGAAAAGATGGAGAATATTTGAGTGTTGCCCTTGGACACACTTAATGTGAGTCGGTTCATTCGCTACTTGCGTCAAATCACTATGAGCGGCAAAAAGCTCGTTTTATTGGCCCTCCGGGGTTGATTGACAAGAGGAATTATGGGCATTGAATCCTCTAAAATTTTTGTAATTGAATCGGAAAGGGCGTCAAATCCATTTAGGGATACCTCCCTTTCCGCGTTTGGTCTTCTATTCACAAATCCGAAATGTAGTACGTGTGTTCCAATTTAACCCAAAGAAAGTTAAATTCTTGATTTTCTGAGTTGCTGAGACGTTGATGTTGCTAACGCTAATGTTGTTGTTGCGGTTATTGTTTGGTTATTGATTTATTTTTGTTCGGTACGCGGCGCGGTATATGTTTGTTAGGCTTATTGTAGATAGTTGTTTTTCATTTTCTTAGGTTTGTTTCTTGGGTTAGTTTATTGTTGTGATATATTGGGGATGTGTATTATTGTGAGAGTAAGTTGTTTTTGTTGTTGTGATGTTGTTGTGTTTTCGTATTTGTTTCAAATTTTTATGAAGTATGTACGGAGAGTTTCTCAACATACCAGCCTTAATCTGAAATGGTTCATCAAAGTCAACACCAGAATATGTAAATGGTAATGACAACGATGAGCGTTCCAATGGAATTGCAGACATAATGTGGGTCCATATCCTTTGCTTATACCGGTCACATATAAAAATCCGTGTACACATTTCTTAATTACTCATTTCAGGCTTGGAATATAAAATTGACTTCGAACAGTACTAATCATAAGGGACACATCTGTATGGACGAGTCCGAGAAATATTTGACAAAGATGAGATAAGTTCGGAATTATTATCGGAAATCTCTCATCGTACGTCATAGATGCATTGGCGAGTCGCCCATTAACTCGAATCACACTTTGAGCATCTAGGAAGCGATTCAGGGCGCGCAGTGTACTATGTTTCGACAAAGGCTTTGAGGTACTCAGATCGTTATATTCTTGGGTAAAATGACGTTGTGAGATCCGCGCCAGGACCATCTCGCGTGAGTAAGTTCCGTTTGAGAAAGCGTTTTTTCCGACTGGTCCTAATATCAGATTTTTTGCGTGTCGCATTAATAAAATGGCAGATAAGGCTAAGGGGATAAGACTCCTATCTATATGTACGGAGCAATGAACATCTTCCTTTCTTCAGTTGGAGTCGTAGACGTTGGACTTGATGTTGGCCAATTATCCTGCGAACTGGGAAGCCAGGCTGGGCCATGCCATCATCTTGGATTCTGTGCTAAATTTAGAGAATTACATCCCCGAGTGCCAAGATCTGCTGGATTGCATTCTGTCGATACATGCCTCCATGTGGCATTTCCAACATTTTCCATAATTATAGCGGTCCTATTCACCACATAAGTGTTTCAAACCGATGGAGGTTTCTGAAGCCATGCTAAGACGATAGTAGAATGAGGCCACAAATGAAGAGAGACACGCTCAAATGGTGATTGACCAGACTCGAAAGTAATACCGCTCCACATAATTCTAGCCGAGGTAAACTATACGGTACGATTAGATGCAGTTTCAGAGCGTACATATAAAACGGCACAATATGCCTATATGAAGCATCACAGAACCCATGAAGTTGAATCGTACTTGTTGCACGAAAATTTACCGAACGAGGAATCTTGACGATTGAGTTTGAAGCTTGAAGCTTGAAGTTTGAAGTTTGAAGTTTGAAGTTTGAAGTTTGAAGTTTGAAGTTTGAAGTTTGAAGTTTGAAGTTTGAAGCTTGAAGTTTGAAGTTTGAAGTTTGAAGTTTGAAGTTTGAAGTTTGAAGTTTGAAGTTTGAAGTTTGAAGTTTGAAGTTTGAAGTTTGAAGTTTGAAGTTTGAAGTTTGAAGTTTGAAGTTTGAAGTTTGAAGTTTGAAGTTTGAAGTTTGAAGTTTGAAGTTTGAAGTTTGAAGTTTGAAGTTTGAAGTTTGAAGTTTGAAGTTTGAAGTTTGAAGTTTGAAGTTTGAAGTTTGAAGTTTGAAGTTTGAAGTTTGAAGTTTGAAGTTTGAAGTTTGAAGTTTGAAGTTTGAAGTTTGAAGTTTGAAGTTTGAAGTTTGAAGTTTGAAGTTTGAAGTTTGAAGTTCGAAGTTTGAAGTTTGAAGTTTGAAGTTTGAAGTTTGAAGTTTGAAGTTTGAAGTTTGAAGTTTGAAGTTTGAAGTTTGAAGTTTGAAGTTTGAAGTTTGAAGTTTGAAGTTTGAAGTTTGAAGTTTGAAGTTTGAAGTTTGAAGTTTGAAGTTTGAAGTTTGAAGTTTGAAGTTTGAAGTTTGAAGTTTGAAGTTTGAAGTTTGAAGTTTGAAGTTTGAAGTTTGAAGTTTGAAGTTTGAAGTTTGAAGTTTGAAGTTTGAAGTTTGAAGTTTGAAGTTTGAAGTTTGAAGTTTGAAGTTTGAAGTTTGAAGTTTGAAGTTTGAAGTTTGAAGTTTGAAGTTTGAAGTTTGAAGTTTGAAGTTTGAAGTTTGCAGTTTGAAGTTTGCAGTTTGAAGTTTGAAGTTTGAAGTTTGAAGTTTGAAGTTTGAAGTTTGAAGTTTGAAGTTTGAAGTTTGAAGTTTGAAGTTTGAAGTTTGAAGTTTGAAGTTTGAAGTTTGAAGTTTGAAGTTTGAAGTTTGCAGTTTGCAGTTTGAAGTTTGAAGTTTGAAGTTTGAAGTTTGAAGTTTGAAGTTTGAAGTTTGAAGTTTGAAGTTTGAAGTTTGAAGTTTGAAGTTTGAAGTTTGAAGTTTGAAGTTTGAAGTTTGAAGTTTGAAGTTTGAAGTTTGAAGTTTGAAGTTTGAAGTTTGAAGTTTGAAGTTTGAAGTTTGAAGTTTGAAGTTTGAAGTTTGAAGTTTGAAGTTTGAAGTTTGAAGTTTGAAGTTTGAAGTTTGAAGTTTGAAGTTTGAAGTTTGAAGTTTGAAGTTTGAAGTTTGAAGTTTGAAGTTTGAAGTTTGAAGTTTGAAGTTTGAAGTTTGAAGTTTGAAGTTTGAAGTTTGAAGTTTGAAGTTTGAAGTTTGAAGTTTGAAGTTTGAAGTTTGAAGTTTGAAGTTTGAAGTTTGAAGTTTGAAGTTTGAAGTTTGAAGTTTGAAGTTTGAAGTTTGAAGTTTGAAGTTTGAAGTTTGAAGTTTGAAGTTTGAAGTTTGAAGTTTGAAGTTTGAAGTTTGAAGTTTGAAGTTTGAAGTTTGAAGTTTGAAGTTTGAAGTTTGAAGTTTGAAGTTTGAAGTTTGAAGTTTGAAGTTTGAAGTTTGAAGTTTGAAGTTTGAAGTTTGAAGTTTGAAGTTTGAAGTTTGAAGTTTGAAGTTTGAAGTTTGAAGTTTGAAGTTTGAAGTTTGAAGTTTGAAGTTTGAAGTTTGAAGTTTGAAGTTTGAAGTTTGAAGTTTGAAGTTTGAAGTTTGAAGTTTGAAGTTTGAAGTTTGAAGTTTGAAGTTTGAAGTTTGAAGTTTGAAGTTTGAAGTTTGAAGTTTGAAGTTTGAAGTTTGAAGTTTGAAGTTTGAAGTTTGAAGTTTGAAGTTTGAAGTTTGAAGTTTGAAGTTTGAAGTTTGAAGTTTGAAGTTTGAAGTTTGAAGTTTGAAGTTTGAAGTTTGAAGTTTGAAGTTTGAAGTTTGAAGTTTGAAGTTTGAAGTTTGAAGTTTGAAGTTTGAAGTTTGAAGTTTGAAGTTTGAAGTTTGAAGTTTGAAGTTTGAAGTTTGAAGTTTGAAGTTTGAAGTTTGAAGTTTGAAGTTTGAAGTTTGAAGTTTGAAGTTTGAAGTTTGAAGTTGAAGTTTGAAGTTTGAAGTTTGAAGTTTGAAGTTTGAAGTTTGAAGTTTGTTTTTTTTTTTTTTGTTTTTTTTTTTTGTTTTTTTTTTTTAAAGTTTGAAGTTTGAAGTTTGAAGTTTGAAGTTTGAAGTTTGAAGTTTGAAGTTTGAAGTTTGAAGTTTGAAGTTTGAAGTTTGAAGTTTGAAGTTGAAGTTTGAAGTTTGAAGTTTGAGTTTGAAGTTTGAAGTTTGAAGTTTGAAGTTTGAAGTTTGAAGTTGAAGTTTGAAGTTTGAAGTTGAAGTTTGAAGTTTGAAGTTTGAAGTTTGAAGTTTGAAGTTTGAAGTTTGAAGTTTGAAGTTTGAAGTTTGAAGTTTGAAGTTTGAAGTTTGAAGTTTGAAGTTTGAAGTTTGAAGTTTGAAGTTTGAAGTTTGAAGTTTGAAGTTTGAAGTTGAAGTTTGAAGTTTGAAGTTTGAAGTTGAAGTTTGAAGTTTGAAGTTTGAAGTTTGAAGTTTGAAGTTTGAAGTTTGAAGTTTGAAGTTTGAAGTTTGAAGTTTGAAGTTTGAAGTTTGAAGTTTGAAGTTTGAAGTTTGAAGTTTGAAGTTTGAAGTTTGAAGTTTGAAGTTTGAAGTTGAAGTTTGAAGTTTGAAGTTTGAAGTTTGAAGTTTGAAGTTTGAAGTTTGAAGTTTGAAGTTTGAAGTTTGAAGTTTGAAGTTTGAAGTTTGAAGTTTGAAGTTTGAAGTTTGAAGTTTGAAGTTTGAAGTTTGAAGTTTGAAGTTTGAAGTTTGAAGTTTGAAGTTTGAAGTTTGAAGTTTGAAGTTTGAAGTTTGAAGTTTGAAGTTTGAAGTTTGAAGTTTGAAGTTTGAAGTTTGAAGTTTGAAGTTTGAAGTTTGAAGTTTGAAGTTTGAAGTTTGAAGTTTGAAGTTTGAAGTTTGAAGTTTGAAGTTTGAAGTTTGAAGTTTGAAGTTTGAAGTTTGAAGTTTGAAGTTTGAAGTTTGAAGTTTGAAGTTTGAAGTTTGAAGTTTGAAGTTTGAAGTTTGAAGTTTGAAGTTTGAAGTTTGAAGTTTGAAGTTTGAAGTTTGAAGTTTGAAGTTTGAAGTTTGAAGTTTGAAGTTTGAAGTTTGAAGTTTGAAGTTTGAAGTTTGAAGTTTGAAGTTTGAAGTTTGAAGTTTGAAGTTTGAAGTTTGAAGTTTGAAGTTTGAAGTTTGAAGTTTGAAGTTTGAAGTTTGAAGTTTGAAGTTTGAAGTTTGAAGTTTGAAGTTTGAAGTTTGAAGTTTGAAGTTTGAAGTTTGAAGTTTGAAGTTTGAAGTTTGAAGTTTGAAGTTTGAAGTTTGAAGTTTGAAGTTTGAAGTTTGAAGTTTGAAGTTTGAAGTTTGAAGTTTGAAGTTTGAAGTTTGAAGTTTGAAGTTTGAAGTTTGAAGTTTGAAGTTTGAAGTTTGAAGTTTGAAGTTTGAAGTTTGAAGTTTGAAGTTTGAAGTTTGAAGTTTGAAGTTTGAAGTTTGAAGTTTGAAGTTTGAAGTTTGAAGTTTGAAGTTTGAAGTTTGAAGTTTGAAGTTTGAAGTTTGAAGTTTGAAGTTTGAAGTTTGAAGTTTGAAGTTTGAAGTTTGAAGTTTGCAGTTTGAAGTTTGAAGTTTGAAGTTTGAAGTTTGAAGTTTGAAGTTTGAAGTTTGAAGTTTGAAGTTTGAAGTTTGAAGTTTGAAGTTTGAAGTTTGAAGTTTGAAGTTTGAAGTTTGAAGTTTGAAGTTTGAAGTTTGAAGTTTGAAGTTTGAAGTTTGAAGTTTGAAGTTTGAAGTTTGAAGTTTGAAGTTTGAAGTTTGAAGTTTGAAGTTTGAAGTTTGAAGTTTGAAGTTTGAAGTTTGAAGTTTGAAGTTTGAAGTTTGAAGTTTGAAGTTTGAAGTTTGAAGTTTGAAGTTTGAAGTTTGAAGTTTGAAGTTTGAAGTTTGAAGTTTGAAGTTTGAAGTTTGAAGTTTGAAGTTTGAAGTTTGAAGTTTGAAGTTTGAAGTTTGAAGTTTGAAGTTTGAAGTTTGAAGTTTGAAGTTTGAAGTTTGAAGTTTGAAGTTTGAAGTTTGAAGTTTGAAGTTTGAAGTTTGAAGTTTGAAGTTTGAAGTTTGAAGTTTGAAGTTTGAAGTTTGAAGTTTGAAGTTTGAAGTTTGAAGTTTGAAGTTTGAAGTTTGAAGTTTGAAGTTTGAAGTTTGAAGTTTGAAGTTTGAAGTTTGAAGTTTGAAGTTTGAAGTTTGAAGTTTGAAGTTTGAAGTTTGAAGTTTGAAGTTTGAAGTTTGAAGTTTGAAGTTTGAAGTTTGAAGTTTGAAGTTTGAAGTTTGAAGTTTGAAGTTTGAAGTTTGAAGTTTGAAGTTTGAAGTTTGAAGTTTGAAGTTTGAAGTTTGAAGTTTGAAGTTTGAAGTTTGAAGTTTGAAGTTTGAAGTTTGAAGTTTGAAGTTTGAAGTTTGAAGTTTGAAGTTTGAAGTTTGAAGTTTGAAGTTTGAAGTTTGAAGTTTGAAGTTTGAAGTTTGAAGTTTGAAGTTTGAAGTTTGAAGTTTGAAGTTTGAAGTTTGAAGTTTGAAGTTTGAAGTTTGAAGTTTGAAGTTTGAAGTTTGAAGTTTGAAGTTTGAAGTTTGAAGTTTGAAGTTTGAAGTTTGAAGTTTGAAGTTTGAAGTTTGAAGTTTGAAGTTTGAAGTTTGAAGTTTGAAGTTTGAAGTTTGAAGTTTGAAGTTTGAAGTTTGAAGTTTGAAGTTTGAAGTTTGAAGTTTGAAGTTTGAAGTTTGAAGTTTGAAGTTTGAAGTTTGAAGTTTGAAGTTTGAAGTTTGAAGTTTGAAGTTTGAAGTTTGAAGTTTGAAGTTTGAAGTTTGAAGTTTGAAGTTTGAAGTTTGAAGTTTGAAGTTTGAAGTTTGAAGTTTGAAGTTTGAAGTTTGAAGTTTGAAGTTTGAAGTTTGAAGTTTGAAGTTTGAAGTTTGAAGTTTGAAGTTTGAAGTTTGAAGTTTGAAGTTTGAAGTTTGAAGTTTGAAGTTTGAAGTTTGAAGTTTGAAGTTTGAAGTTTGAAGTTTGAAGTTTGAAGTTTGAAGTTTGAAGTTTGAAGTTTGAAGTTTGAAGTTTGAAGTTTGAAGTTTGAAGTTTGAAGTTTGAAGTTTGAAGTTTGAAGTTTGAAGTTTGAAGTTTGAAGTTTGAAGTTTGAAGTTTGAAGTTTGAAGTTTGAAGTTTGAAGTTTGAAGTTTGAAGTTTGAAGTTTGAAGTTTGAAGTTTGAAGTTTGAAGTTTGAAGTTTGAAGTTTGAAGTTTGAAGTTTGAAGTTTGAAGTTTGAAGTTTGAAGTTTGAAGTTTGAAGTTTGAAGTTTGAAGTTTGAAGTTTGAAGTTTGAAGTTTGAAGTTTGAAGTTTGAAGTTTGAAGTTTGAAGTTTGAAGTTTGAAGTTTGAAGTTTGAAGTTTGAAGTTTGAAGTTTGAAGTTTGAAGTTTGAAGTTTGAAGTTTGAAGTTTGAAGTTTGAAGTTTGAAGTTTGAAGTTTGAAGTTTGAAGTTTGAAGTTTGAAGTTTGAAGTTTGAAGTTTGAAGTTTGAAGTTTGAAGTTTGAAGTTTGAAGTTTGAAGTTTGAAGTTTGAAGTTTGAAGTTTGAAGTTTGAAGTTTGAAGTTTGAAGTTTGAAGTTTGAAGTTTGAAGTTTGAAGTTTGAAGTTTGAAGTTTGAAGTTTGAAGTTTGAAGTTTGAAGTTTGAAGTTTGAAGTTTGAAGTTTGAAGTTTGAAGTTTGAAGTTTGAAGTTTGAAGTTTGAAGTTTGAAGTTTGAAGTTTGAAGTTTGAAGTTTGAAGTTTGAAGTTTGAAGTTTGAAGTTTGAAGTTTGAAGTTTGAAGTTTGAAGTTTGAAGTTTGAAGTTTGAAGTTTGAAGTTTGAAGTTTGAAGTTTGAAGTTTGAAGTTTGAAGTTTGAAGTTTGAAGTTTGAAGTTTGAAGTTGTTGAAGTTTGAAGTTTGAAGTTTGAAGTTTGAAGTTTGAAGTTTGAAGTTTGAAGTTTGAAGTTTGAAGTTTGAAGTTTGAAGTTTGAAGTTTGAAGTTTGAAGTTTGAAGTTTGAAGTTTGAAGTTTGAAGTTTGAAGTTTGAAGTTTGAAGTTTGAAGTTTGAAGTTTGAAGTTTGAAGTTTGAAGTTTGAAGTTTGAAGTTTGAAGTTTGAAGTTTGAAGTTTGAAGTTTGAAGTTTGAAGTTTGAAGTTTGAAGTTTGAAGTTTGAAGTTTGAAGTTTGAAGTTTGAAGTTTGAAGTTTGAAGTTTGAAGTTTGAAGTTTGAAGTTTGAAGTTTGAAGTTTGAAGTTTGAAGTTTGAAGTTTGAAGTTTGAAGTTTGAAGTTTGAAGTTTGAAGTTTGAAGTTTGAAGTTTGAAGTTTGAAGTTTGAAGTTTGAAGTTTGAAGTTTGAAGTTTGAAGTTTGAAGTTTGAAGTTTGAAGTTTGAAGTTTGAAGTTTGAAGTTTGAAGTTTGAAGTTTGAAGTTTGAAGTTTGAAGTTTGAAGTTTGAAGTTTGAAGTTTGAAGTTTGAAGTTTGAAGTTTGAAGTTTGAAGTTTGAAGTTTGAAGTTTGAAGTTTGAAGTTTGAAGTTTGAAGTTTGAAGTTTGAAGTTTGAAGTTTGAAGTTTGAAGTTTGAAGTTTGAAGTTTGAAGTTTGAAGTTTGAAGTTTGAAGTTTGAAGTTTGAAGTTTGAAGTTTGAAGTTTGAAGTTTGAAGTTTGAAGTTTGAAGTTTGAAGTTTGAAGTTTGAAGTTTGAAGTTTGAAGTTTGAAGTTTGAAGTTTGAAGTTTGAAGTTTGAAGTTTGAAGTTTGAAGTTTGAAGTTTGAAGTTTGAAGTTTGAAGTTTGAAGTTTGAAGTTTGAAGTTTGAAGTTTGAAGTTTGAAGTTTGAAGTTTGAAGTTTGAAGTTTGAAGTTTGAAGTTTGAAGTTTGAAGTTTGAAGTTTGAAGTTTGAAGTTTGAAGTTTGAAGTTTGAAGTTTGAAGTTTGAAGTTTGAAGTTTGAAGTTTGAAGTTTGAA